>PVLD010009202.1:0-34342 GCA_004027595.1 Dinomys branickii | reverse complement strand
TTCACACTGAATGTATAAGTTTGCGTTCTTAGTACGGTCAATTGATTTTAGACAAAGGTGCCAATGTATTCAACTCAATAACAAAGAGTGGCCCTTGTGATAAATGTTGGGACAACTAAACAGTCACGTAGAGAAGTCATATTAATCAGACCCTACTTGTATCTCATATACACCATGCAAAAAAATTTACTCAAAATGGATCAAAGACCCAAATGCAAGAGGTAAAACTAGAAGAGTCTTAGAAGAAAACAGGTAAATCTTATAACTTTGGACTAGTCAGTGGTTTCTTAGATATTACATCACAGTGCAAACAACCAAAGGAAAAAGGTAAGTAAAACAGACTTCATCAAAATTGGAAATTTTTTGCTTTAAAGAATACTGTAAAAAAAAAGATAACTCAGAATGGGAGAAGAGATTTGCAAACTCTGTATTAGACAGAGGTCTAATATCTAGATGTATAAAGAGTTTCTATAACTTGATGAAAACACAAAAATCTCATTTTAAAAATTGGCAAGGAATTTTAATAGCTATTTTTCCAAAGAAGATATAAGCATGGCTAACAAGCACATGCAAAGATGCTCAAAATCATTAGCCACCAGGGAAACACAAATCAAAATCAGGATGATATCATTTCACATCCACTAAAGATATTTATAACAAAAATATGGACAATAATAAATGCTGGAGAGAATGTAGAGAACGTCAAGCCCTTATACATTTCTTTTGGGAATGTAAAATGATGCAAATACTTAGGAAGCAGTCTGGCAGTTCCTTAAAAATTTAAACGTAGAGTCACCATTCCACAGCAATTCTACATCTCAGTGTTATGGTTGATACATTGTGTCAACTTGGGGAGTCTAGAGATTTGACTGAGTGATTCAGCAGGAAGCCAGGTGCTTACTTTGTATACATCCTGAGCTTGTGGAGCAGGAGGGCATGGAGATTGTGTGAGAGCTACACGCCCCCTGGGTTTCGGGGGTAGGCTGTTTACAATGTAAGGGAGAAAAAGAGGCGCTTGCAGCCATTCTAGCCTTTTGCTGGTTGTTTTTGCTGTGCTCTGCTGCCGTGAACATTTGCTCTCTGCCATGTACCACTCTGCCTCTGAACCAGCCAAGTATGGACTGAAACCTCCACAAACTGTAAGCTAAATAAACCTCTCCTTCCTTCATTTTGGGCGTTGGGTATTTTGTCTCAGCAATGAGAAAAAAGTAACCAAGACTCTCAGTATATGCTCAGAGAACTGAAAACATGTATTCAGGTAAAAACAAAATGTTTTTAGCAGCATAATCATAATTGCCAGTAAGTAGAGGCAAAGTTCACCAACTGATAGAAGGATAAAGAAAATGTGGCATACACACCCATGGCAGTACTATTCAGCCATGAAAAGAAAAGTACTAATGTGTACTTATGGGTGGATCTTGAAAACATTACAGTCAGTGAAAGAACAAAATGCTGTATTTTGCCTCCTTTCTTTTTTTTTTTTTCCGGGACCGGGGATCGAACTCAGGGCCCTAGTGCTCAGCGGCAAGCACTTAGCCCACTGAGCTGTACCTCCAGCCCAAAATGCTGTATTTTGTATAATGTAATTCATATGAAATGTTCACAGTAGGCCAACCATTAACATAAAAAGTGGTTGCCAGGGGCTGGAGGAAGAAGGAAATGCTGAGTGAGAGCGGATGGGTGTGTTTCTTTTTGGATTGATGACCCATGCATATACTAAAACTCAACTGGATTTTATAGTTTAGAAGGTGAATTTGTATGTGTGTGTGTGTGTGTGTGTGTGTGTGTGTGTTATTGGGGATTGAGCTCAAGGCTGTGCTCATGCTAGGCAAGAATTCTACTGTTATGGACAGCTGAGTTAGATAGAAATATAGGCAGTCAGACAGGGCCAGGCCCTTGAAGCAGCCAGTACAGAAGACAAGATACCTTGCAAATAGTGGTGTACTTGCTGCAGGCCAGACCTCAAGACAAAAGCTTAAACAAATGCACCCATAGACCTCCCTAGGGAAGGACATCAGGGATTGATATTCTAAATAGGTAGCGATCACCTTGAAGAGTCACTGACCCATCCCCTTACAGGAAAAGCCCCTGTTTTGTATTCAAGCTCTCTTGCTACATCACTCCCTTGCCCATTTGATCCTGATTTAATCAATTTTACCTGAACGATTCTTACTGGTTGACCATAGTTTTGTCCCACTTCATGCCCACCTTGTGATTTCCCATTTTTCCCCCACCTTGGACCCACATCACCTCATGGTTTTACTCTATAAAAATCCTTGGAAAAGACGGGTTCCCTGGGCAACCCATGGGGGGGGTTTGCCCCTTTCGGCCAGAAGCTTTTGTTCTCTCAATAAATATATTCTGCTCTTCACCTCCGTTGTTCCTAATATTCGTTCTTCAATTTTAGAGAACACGAACTTGTCCCGGGTGTCTTTCAGGTTGGGAGTTTCGTTCCCTGTATTACTACCACTGAGCCTACATTCCCAGCCCTAGAAGATGAATTTTTTTGATAAGTAAATTACATCTTAAATTTTAAAAACTGTAGTGATTGGGACGGGGGTGTGGCTCATTGGTGGAGCGCCTGCCTGGCATACATGAGGCCCTGGATTGGATCCCCAGCACTGCAAAAATTTTAAAAATTAAATTAAATTAAAAAATGATCACCCCCCAAGAGCACTGGTGGAGAAAGTTCTCATAGACTGGAATGAGTTTAGCAATACACCAGACACAGGTTCTTATGGCAAGGAGAGGCCCTCAAGCGCAGACAGATAAGCCTTTTCAGATGAGTGAGGTCTCGGAGGTCTCCAGAGCCTCCTGGGCCGTGGCGAGGCCTCCCCACTAGGTGCTCATCAGACATCCCCTTGTCTGCCCCCTTTGACAGGGAAACCATCTCTGTTTATGGTAAACCATTGGTCTTAGGCTGCTCAATGTTTTGGAAGTTCTTTACAGAGAAGAAAGATCTTTCTGCAGTTTCCCTTGGCTCTGTCCTCTTAGACACAGAGAACATGTCCTCTCTTTTCACTGTGTGACAGTCTTCGCAGCCAGAACACATCCACCACAATTGTGTGGGCTGTTATACTTTGTGTTCAAAATCCTTTGCTCACTAGGTGCTGGAAAGCCTGAACCACACTCATCAAAGCTGGAGATAATTATGTATGGTTAGGATGTATTTGTAAAACTAAGAAAACCATTTACATATTTATATAAACTCCCTTAACAAAACAAAGCTGATGATCAGGAACCAAATCAGGAAGTCCTGTGAGTCTTTTGAAAGTGATGTCACAGCACAGGCACTTGACTTAAAAAAAAACCCTTGCCTGGCCTTTCCACTCTGTTTACACTCAGTTCTAACATATTTGGCTGTTTAACATATTTAGTTCCCTAGACTGCGGTAGATCAGATGGCAATGTCCTGTCCCTGGAGTCATGCAGTTGGTGACCAGGTTTTGAGCATGCTTTTCCATCCCTTACCTTAGTATTTAGGCTTACTCCACTTAGTGATGGCATGCAAGGCACTTAGCACATAAAGCTCTGTTTTGGTTTCTGTTGTAATCTGTGCACTGTAGATATAATTATTCTGATCTCATAAGTTGGACTGTGAGTGTTGGAAACTACCAGAAGTGTGCAATGAGCAGTAAGGACTACTAGCATGATTATCTGGCTTCTGCTTCCATGTAACCATCAGCCTGGTCTATGAGGTTCCCAAGGGACTTCTGTGAGCCAGGCCCAGGGTTTCCAGGGCAGGTCTGGGTGGGGGTGGGGACAAGGGCAGGGGAAGTGGCAGCTGAGGAGTAAAGAAGGGGGAATGTAAAAATCAGGCATTAATGTCTGGTCCTTTAGCAAAGGGGCAAGGGCCCAGCATCCTTCATGGCCCTCTCAGAGCACTGTCATCACAAAGCATCACAGGGCTCAGTGCCTCTGACCACGCCTGGCTTCACTGCTCTGTGCCAGGCGCTCTTCTGCCCCATGAGTCACAGAGAGGCCCTGCCCTTGTGGGCTCTCATTCTTACTGAGTCAGGAGAGAAGGTGAATGGTAATTAATAGATTCTGTTTAAAGGAGCATGAAATTTTATAATGTTTTAGAAAGACATATTCAAAAGTGATTATAGTTCTTCATTTATATCCAAAATAATTATAGTTTTTGATCATGTTGGCCAGGGGAAAGCTTCAGTTATGATTAAATTTCATTTAAGTGGAATGGAGAGTATCAGCTTCTGCTAGGTGAAGATGAATCACATTTAATGAGTGTTTACCATACGCCAGACCCTGCTCTAGGTGCTTTACTGTATTAGCTCCTTTGATCCTTATAACAACCCTATGCATAGTTCATGTATTCTTCTTTTAAACATAGGAAATTAAAACATAGAGAAGTTTAGTATCTTGCCTAAGGTCACACAGCTAATAGTGAAACATTTGGATTTGAACCCAGGGAAATTAGCTCCCAAGCCTGTGTTCCGAAGCTTATTCTAGGCTGTCCTAGATACTTGAATGAGGACTGACTTTCTTTGCATTTTTTGCTAAATGATTGTTCATGTCAGACGTGCGCAATAACTGTGGCAGTGAAAGTTTGGGCGTCCATCATACCGCCCTGGGGAGACTCAATACAGAAATTTGATGCCTTCGCTTCCACTGCAGTGTTGCAGGTGGGAAGATGAATGCTTTCTTGAGGATATAGCAGGAGAACCCAGCTGGAACCAGAGCTCGGCCCCCAAGATAGGTGCTTCCCAGGATCTTCCTTTGCTCTCCGTGCACTCTGTGTGTACCAGACTCTTACAGTTCAGATCCCCACCCTCCTCCTCTTGCACAGCCCACACTTCCCCACGAGAAAGCCTTGCACTGGCCTTCCTGTCCAGGGAAGTCACCCTGGTTTGCACCTTCCCTGTCTTCTCTGCTTGTTGCTGGGGTTGTTCATGGAAGAGGACACAGACCCCTTTACTCTGATCAGGAAGACTAGGAAAGGAACATTAGGTCACAAGATCTAGACCACGTGAGGGGTGATGGAAAGGGGGGCTGCTCTAGCCAGGGGTCATGGGGAGGCCACCCCAACAAAGTCGCCACCCCATCAGCTCCTCCCTGCCACTTATGGAATTCCTAAAAATGCTGAGAGGCTATGGACTAAAAAGCACTAGAGGAGACAGGTATTGGAGCGCCTTGGTTGTGTGCGAGAAAGACCAATAGAGCTCCAGACTGGAAAATGGAGGTCTGGCCCCAAGGCATGGCCCTTACCCTGGCCAACTGGGAAGGGCTGGGCAAAGTGACACATCTCTAGGTCTCAGTTTTCTCATCTGTCCTAAGGGGCTAGTTAGCTGCTTGCCTCTCCTCCTGGATTTCTGTGAGGCAGAGAGGGAGAGAGGGAGGGACAGGACAGAAGTAAAAGTTCTTTGTGAACCGCGATGTACTGTAAAAATGCAAGAAGCAGTTGAGTGGGCTGGCGCAGACCTGTCGCCCCAGTGCTCTGGGAGGCTGCGGCGGGGAGACTGGGAGTTCTGCCCCAGTGTGAGCAGCTCAGCAACTTAATGAGACACTGTCTGAAAAAAAACAGAGAAGGGGTCTGGGGATACAACTCAGTGTGAAGGGTCTGAATTCAATTTCTAGCACCAAAAAACAAAACAAAACAAAACAAAACAGATTCAAGGAACTGTTGTTATTGCTGTGAGGTGGAACCAAAGAGATGGCAGCTCTGGATCCCGTGCCCTTGTGATCAGTGCTGGGTCTCTAAAGGGACTTGGGCAGGAGGAGGACAGAGTCCAGCTGTACCTGCTTCCATCCCCATGTGCGGGCTCCTTGGAGCACTGTATCAGGAGCCAGCAGCCGCAGCTCTAGGCTCCACTCTTTTGCAAGCAAGCTGTGTGCCCCGTGTACCCCTAAGCTTCTCTGGGTGCTGGTTGGCTCTGAAATTCTGGTGCCATATCATCAGCTGGAATGCAGGGAGTCGGGTGGATCAGCTCTGAATCTGGGCTAGGACCGAAATGGGACAAATACATACCAAATATCAGATTTTCTCCATGTAATCTCTTTTCTTTATGTGGTTTATGATTGTGCCAAGCACTAGGGACCAGCCATAAACAAGACACACCTGGCTTTCTGAGGCTTCCAGTGGAGCAGGCGAGACAGGCATAAAACAAGTGTGCACACAAGTGCTGACACTTGTGGGATTATAGGCACGCACCACCACACCTGACACTGGCATCCTTTTGTCTTAGGATATGAATTTCACTGGCCTAGGTGTCCTGCATACAATTAGGATTTCTTGTTTTCTGGCCACTCCAATTTATTACGTTTTAACAAATTAAAAAGCACTCACTGTACTCAGCTCTAAAAAGAAAACAGTAGGGAAAAGACTGTCCCTGTCCTGGTCCCTGTTTGGGAGAGGGCAGTGGGTGGGGCAGACACTTTTTAAAGTAACTTGAAAGTAAGACAGTTTGGCAGGACTGCTGCTAAAGAAGTGCAAAGGCCAGTGTTCACTGACCAGAACTGATAGTTACAGGAACTTGTCTTTACTTTTTGAGACAGGGTTTCACTAAGTTGTTCCGGCCTTAAATGCTCCATCTTCGTGCCTTAGCCTCCTAAGTAGCGGGGTTTACTGCATGCAACAATATATTTCAGAAAGTCATCACGTAGCCGGACATGTTGGTGCATGCCTGTAATCCCAGCACTCGGGAGACTGAGGCACTGAGGCAGGAGGAGCTTAAGCCCAGTCTAAACTGTATAGCAAGACCCTGTCTCAAAAAAGCAAAAAAAAAAAAAAAAACGAAAGAAAATCATCATGTTAACACTTTGTAACACTTATAACACTTGTCATATCCGAGGTTTTCCAGGAAAAAAATACAATTTAAGCTGAGTCTTGAAAAATAATAGGACTTTTAATTTAATATACTTTTTTCAATATAAAAATAGTATTAACCGGGTGTAGTGGCACACACCTGTAATCCCCACACTTGGAATTCCTAAAATGCTGAGAGGCTATGGACTAAAAAGCACTAGAGGAGACAGGTATTGGAGCGCCTGTAATCCCCGCACTTGGATCAAACCTAGGGCCTCCCACATGCTAGGCCACGCCAGTGCTCTAACCAGGGAGCTACATCCTGCCCTTCACGGGAGCTCGTCAGCCACTCGGGAGGCTGAGGCAGGAGGACTGTTGTGAGGCCGAGACCAGCCTGGGCTACAAAGTGAGCTCAAGGCCGGCCTGCATAGTGAGACCCTGTCTCAAAAAGACAAAAAAAAAAAAAAAGAATAAGTATATGCTCCTAAAAGAAAATTTGGGAAACATATAAAAGAATGAAGGTAATTATAATAACTGTGCTTAATCCACAGTAAACACTGTAACTATTTTAGTGAGTTACAGTGGCTAGTGAGTTACAGTGAGACAGGCTTCTTACCATGTCCACAACACTGACATTCTCACACACCGCTAGAATTCATATGGTGAATCCAAGAGCCCCTCGTTCAACTCTGGGTCCCCAGCTTACTGCTACTGAGAGGTGGAGCTCTGGGGGCGGCCTGAGGTTCTTGGGGGCCTCGCTTGCAGGGGCTCTGGGGTCCTGGTATCTTTCTTTTTCACTTCTCTGCCTTGCAGTGATCAGTTTTCCTGCCATAATGGGCTGCCACCCGATCAGAGGCCTAAAAGCATCGGGTTCTCCCCGTCCAAAACTAAGGCAAAATCACCCTTTTCTTTTTATGAATTGACGTATCTCAGATACTTGTTACAGAAATGGAAAGCAGACAGAGCACATATGTGTCCGTCTTGGCAGTGCTCTCGTTTTTCATTTCACAGGTCAGCAATCCTTTGTATGTTATTAAATATTTTAAAATATGATATTTAGGGGTATTCAATATTTCGGGTGGGGTGTTTTGTTTGTATTTTTGCCTTTGTGTAACCACTCCACTACTCTTGAATATTTTGTAGGGTCTAGATGTACTGCTACCATGAATAATGCTAGAATGAGCATCTCTGTGTGTAAAACCTAGGATGATATGTGGGTATTCCCTTAGAGCAGATTCTGGGCGGGACAGCTGTGTGGTGTGTGGATGAGTGCGGACATTTCTACGGCTTTGGGTATCTATTGGCCCTTTGCACTCTCACCAGCAACAGGGAAGCTCCTCTTCTTTTTTGGGGGGAGGCAGTGGCACGGGTTGTGTGGGGCACAGAGCTGCCCTCGATCAAGCCTAGGGCGTCCCTCATGCTAGGCCAGGCCAGTGCTCTAACCAGGGAGTTACGTCCTGCCCTTCACGGAAGCTCGTCAGTCTTGTTGCCTTCCCACCAGTGCTGTTTTCATTTCTCAGATTTTGTCCCTTTGAGGAGGACAATGCTCTCTTGTTGCTTAACTATGCATTTAATTTTATTAAGAAGAAGTCTGAATGTAACTAGCAGAAGTGGGGGTGGCAAGGAGAGATGGAGAAGGGCCCAGAGAGAACAGTTTGAGGACAGCTTGGCATAACTCCTCCCCAGCCTGGCAGCTCTGTTGAAGTGTCTGGAGTGTTTGAGGGACTCACACAAAGGCTGCTTCCTATCACTGGTAATTCTCTGCAGGCCTGGGTGTAGAGAAGCTGGGTGCAGACACTCTCACCCAGAAGGAGAGTAGCTGCCTGAGACGTTGCTTCAGTTTGCCCAGGAGGTGAGGACGCCTCTTGGCTCTGCCTCACACTGTTCTGAAGGATGAACTGCTGCTCTGCCAAAATTCTCCAGGGAGAGAGGAATCCACTTTCATCTCCATGAAAAACAAATGTGGGGAGGTGGGATTTGGGAATAAAGAGCTCTTGGAAGATGCCTTCAAAGACAGGACTAGCTGAGTGTGGTGGTGCACCTGTAGTCCAGCTTCTCAGAACATTGAGGCAGGAGGATTGCTTGTGGGAATCAGTTTAAGACCAGCCTCGGAAATGTGGAGAACCTGTCTCAAGAACAGGACTTCCTATTCTACTGGAGAGGGCATAAATTGGTTGCCTACCTTTTGGGGGGACAATTTGATAGTATGTCTCAAACTATAAAGTATTATTACTCTTTATAAAGTATAACTTCACTTTTAAGAATGTATCTGAGGAAACAAACAGATGAGTGCAAAAACACGGGAGTATGTTTAGAGGAGAATTTTGGATATTTGTCAGAAACATGAAACACACTTAGTGGCTATCATCAGCAAACGTGAGACATGAAGATGTCTGCCTGAGAAGGTAAAGTCTGGGTTGAGGAAAAGATCAGGATCAGCTAAGGAGAATCTGGCAGCTGTCCAGAAGGACCCTCCACCAGCCCCCAAGTTTAACCTTTCCTCCTGCTTAGCTTCCACTTGGACAGTTTTCGAAGTCAAGTGTAGATGGTGCCCATGCTAAGGGGCAGGCAGGGGCACCAGGTCACATTGTTCTGTGTCCACAAGTGAGGAAAATAAGTCATTCAGCAGGAGGGTGAGGCTCCTGTACTCCAGTAGCCCCTCCTGCTTCCTCTAAAGCTACTAATGTGGCCAAAGGACTTCACCATGCTCTGGAATGTTCCTATAGGAATCAGAATATCTCACTGTCAGCTAAGTACCCTCCTCCAACCCTTAATGATGTGTAGACAGAGAAAGCGTCATCATGTATCATTCATGTATAAAAAGGATAAAAAGCTCTATCCTGGCCAGGCGTGGTGCTGCATGCTCATAATCTTAGCACTTGGGAGACTGAGGCAGGAGGCTTGTCTTGAGTCTGAGGGCAGCCTGGACTACATAGTGAGTTCAAGGCCAGCGTGACTGATGTAGCAAGACCTTGTCTCAAAAAACAAAAAATTCCTATCCAGAGGATCTATTAGAGTAAATATCTCCTCTTAGAGACATATGGCAAGGTCTAGAAGAAAACATGAGAAGATACGGTATCTCAGATGATGACGAGCCAGGTGATCACTATTCACAAAGTGTGCACGAGCGCCCGCTCTGTGCTGAGGGCTTGGAAGGCACATGTCTGTTCTGGGTTAAGGAGGAGAGCGAACAGAGACAGGGAATCAGTACTAGGTGTGGAGGGCTGTGGTGTGAACAGGCAGAGGGGGCAGAGGCACTGAGGGCTCAGGAGCAAGGGTGCAGGGTACGGTGGCTTGGGCAGAGGGAACGAGTGCTAGGATGGAGTGGGGTCCAGCGGGCTCCGGTGCGTAGGAGGGAGCAAGCGTGTAGCCTGGGAGAGGGGCAACCAGGAGCCAGGTCCCTTGGGCTCTTGCTCATGCTAAACATGGTTTATGTGATTTGCTCTTGTTACTTTTAGGTTTTTTTTTTTGTTTCTATTTTTAACTTAATGACAATTTTTAAAAATTGAGATATAATTGATACACCATAAAAATTCACCTCTTAGGAGATCAGTGAGGGGTCCTGGGTTTATCCCCACCCCAGAAAGAGAGCGCAACCTTTCAAAGTGCACAGCTCAGCCATCACGATTACATTCACCAGGTGCAGCCATCGCATTCTGTGTTGAGTATTTTGAGCAACCCCCAAAACTCCATACTGTTCTTCACCACTCTCCATGCTCTCCTCGCAGCTCTGGGCAACTGCACTTTTGTCCTTTGACTAGCTCGTGTAAATAAGAATCAGATGTTATATAGTTCTTCGTGTTTGGCTTCTTTTACCCATCATAATGTGTGCAAGGTACATCCATGTTGTAGCCTGTATCAGCCTTTTCTATGGCTGAGTAATTTTCCAGTGAAAATTTCCCATATTTTATTTATTTTTTCCTTAGTTGATGGACATTTGAGTTGTTTCTACTTTTGGGCTATTAGGAATATTGTTGCTATGAACATTCATGCACACGCCTTTGAGCAGACATATGCTTTCTTGAATACACACTTCCCAGATTCCTGAAAGCCTTCTGTTCACTTTCAGAGTTTGGAAAAAAGTAGATTCTGACAATTTGGGGTAGTGTTTTCATTGCTTGGGTGGCACAGAGATTCTCAGAGTCCTCGCTCTGACATTTTGCTGATGTCACTTTGGATCACTTCATTTTAAACTGTTAGAATTTGATGAATCAAAACGAATGTTAAGGAAAAATAACCCTGAGTTTTGTCTTCTAGGTCATTGCTGTGGTTTAAAATCAGCTGTCCCTGTTATTTTAAAATTTATCATTTCTAAAAGGCCAAGGGCTGAATGAAATAAGGGTGCCAGGTAAGTACAGCACACCCTTGGTCAACCTCTGGATAGGGCTAGTAAGATGATGTTTCTTGGAGAGGTAGCAGGGTCCCCACAGAACAAGCTGCTGGAAGAGGGGATGGCGTGAGGTGTTGAAAGCCTTTGGCTGGTATGAGGAGCCTGGGTTGTGGCCCTCAGTGGCAGTGGCACTTTCTTCCAGGCCTCAGACCTCCTAGGTTTATAATGAGTCACAGCCAAGGGCTCCAGCAGCCAGGTAGGTGCCCTAAGTCCAGTGGAGAAGCTACCCAGAGGTATCCTCTGCCAGCCCTGGAAAGACCTCACTCATATGTGTAGCATCCAGATATGCAAGCTGGAGCCCATGTCTGTAGGCAGTGATCCCCCAGTCCTAAAGGGCTAGGTCAGGAGAATTCCAGAAAGGGTTTTGCACAACATCTGTAAGATACACTCTCAAAACGTGTTGCAGCTGGCCCGGTCATCATGTCTTTAGATCTGCCCCTTCTTCATTCCAGATCTCTGAAAGAATGGCCTGCCACCCACTGCGCTGGGAAGCTAGAAACCTCAGCATTCCCTAGACTCCTCTCCCTCTCCCACCCACAGCAATCAATCATTCACTCACCTGCTCAGTCATTCACCGGGTCCTGTCCAAGACAACTTCAGGATCTCTCTGGCATCTCAGCCCTTTTTTCTAGCCAGTTCCTGCTGTGTTAATGTAGATCTTCATTTTTTTTCAGGGCCCCTGCTACAGCTTCTAGTCTGGCTGGGGCAAGCTAAATACGGGCTGACCCAGCATGTTAGCACCTTGTTGAACTATTTGCCATCTACTCCTTGTCTCAGGATAAAGCATAGACACCCTTCTGGCTCAAGGTCCTCCTAAACACTTGAGGTGCCAGCCTCGTGTCACAATGGCTTTCTCTGCCCTTGCTTACATTGGTCTCTGTCTTACGTTCCTCTCTTTCCTAGCTTGGCATTTATTTTTAAAGAGCAATTTTAGTTTTATGGACTAATTGATTGGAAAGTAGAGAAATTTGCTGTATATGTCCCTTCAACACATTTTTCCTATTTTTCCATCTTGTATTAGTGTGCTACATTTGTTACAACCAAGGAATTGGTACAGGTACATTGTTACTGCATTTGAAATTTACATTAGGTTTCCAGTCTTGGTATTGTATCTTCTATGGGTTTTGATAAATGTGTAATGTTACGCATCACTTATCACTGTATCATGCAGAACAGTTTACTATCTTTTTTTTAAACTTTGAGAAGGTCTGGCTAAGTTGCCTAAGTGGGACTTGAATTTGTGATCCTCCTGTCTCAGCCTTCTCAAGTACTAATATTATAGGCATGCACCACCACACCCGTCTTAGTTTCTCTCTCTTAACAGTGTCCTGTGCTATACCTATTTATTTCTCCATTCAATCCCTCCCAAACCTGTAGCAATAACTTTTCTTGGTTTTTTATATGTTAAAATCTATCCAGTCAGGGTAGATTTACATCTATCATGTATGTAGACGCTACCTCATATGCCTGCTTGCCTTGGGTCACCTTCCTTCCTCTGCCCTGTTAGAGGAGCTGGCACACTCCACCCCCACACATCACCCTGCTGAATAAACCTACAGACAAAGATACAAGGCTCAGTTATTCAAATGACTTGTCCAAGGCTACACAGCTAGCAAATGTGGGGGCTAAACTTTGAACTCAGGTCTGTGTGCCTCTAAACCTGCCTGGAGCCCTTCAGTCCTTGTCCCTGGGACCCCATCTAGAAAAGGCCCTGAAATCAGAGGCTGTTTGCAGTTCTTATTGAGGTCTTCAGCTTTTAGCCAGGACGGGAAACAACAGGGGCTTAAGATAAATGTGGGTAGGCTGAAGAATACTGTGTTTATTGGAACACCAATAAACTAGCTAGAAGCACCGAAGGAGCCACTGGGCGGCCTGCAGGAAAAGACATTCGGCCTCCACCTCCAGCAGACTCCGCTGCCCAGCTTCCTGAGTGAACTTGTTAATTCCAGCTACAATACTCTGGGGTACACACGCATGTACCCCCTAGTGCAGGGACTATATCGTGCCTGCTCTCAGAACTCTTAGCAGGAAAATGGGCTCCTTTCCTGGAACCCTAAAGAGGCCTTAAGAGGCCCATCCCTCTTATGTGGGTGCCCCGGAGGTGGCCAGGCCTGAGTGTATGCAGGTGTGTGCAGTTGAGGTCCGAGCCTTCTCTCAGAGGTCGCACCACTCACCACACAGCGCTAGTGCAATCTATATGTCTGAGCATGGACAGAGGATTTGTGAGCTTTCAAGGCAGTGAGTGCCTTTGGAAATTGCCTGGACGGGCTGGGGCCGCCCCATAGCAAACTTGGGTTTTAAGAGATTAAGAGGAGTTATCTTTAAAGGTGCTGAGGCTTCTCCTGAATGAGAGGAAGTCTTTTCTAGGTTTGAGAAGCCCATGCCCACACCACAGCCTCTCTCAGACCCTGTCTGGGGGCTCTTTAAAACATACTCACAAGGCAGGGGTGTGAGTGTAGCTCAGCGGCGGCAGAGCACTTGCCTAGCATGCATGAAGCCCTGAGTTCACCCCTAGCCCTGCATAAATGGACAAAAAACCCACCAATAAGACAAACATAAGCACCCAGAAGATGTTATGATTTAACAATGAACACGAGGGGGAGTGATTATGGAACAAAGGTTTATTTACCCGGATCCCCTGGCTACAGAGACAAGCAGGAAAGAGGCCCGACTTGGGCCTTGGCTAGCTGAGGAAATGTCCACACACAGCATGCTAAGGTCTCTGAACCTCGATTCCTACCACATGAAGTAGAAAGGAATAAAAAAATATATCGCAGGAAATGGTGTCTCACACTGAAAAGAAAAAAAAATCGTCTGGGTCCAAAATACCTGTGTGGCTTCAGGCAAGCAACCTAACCTCTCTGAGCCTCTTTCCTGTCATTTATAAATTTGGGGGTACTCTCTAGGATTGTTTTGATGGACTGTATAATAAGAGTAGTGTCTGCCACTATCACGAGTTTAGGAATCGCCAGATTCTTTCTCAGTATGTGCCTGTCTTTCCTCTTGCCTCACTGAAGGGCCTGAGCCACTTCTGCTAACTTGCACATTCGGGGACTGGATTGCTTTCCATGTCTGCCTAGAAAAGTCTTTATCTGAAACCCATTCTTTTCTGGGGGGGGCAGGGTACTGGGAGTCAAACTGTGGACCTAGTGCTTGCCAGGCAGGCACTGTGCTCCTGAGCTGTGTCCCCAGCCCCCTAAAACCCATTCTTAAATGACCCAGGTATTTCCTGCTTTCAAAACTTCTTATGGCTGCTGTTTGTCTATAAGAGAAAACCTAAATTCTTGACATGCTTCCACTTTGCTGTCTTAGTTTTTCTTCTCTTAAGCTGATCTTACACTGTACTATCAAATTTGATGACGCAGTTCCCTGTTTGAAGCATTTCTCACCTGTATTTCTTGTGTATCATTATTGACCTTTCTCTCTTCTAGGAAGATGGCCTCCATAGTGAATTTTGAAAAGGACCATTTCTTGATCTAGTTTAAGAAATAATTCTAAGGAAAAACAAACTAGTGATTTTTTTCTTTACCCATTGAATTCTACCACAGATTTATTTGCTGTTTGCCTCTGAGCCAAGGCCATAGAATGATCAGAACATTCTATTTCTTTGTAATTTCCCTATACTGGGTAGCAGGCCTGGAAAATGATAGATGCTTGAAATTGATCAGGGTAATCGATGCTATGTGAAGTATTTACACATGATGGATGTATCATCTGCCAGATGTGTGCATTGGCAATGGCTTGCTTGTTTATAAAACCCCTGAGATCACATCTGTATCAATGACTAATGTTTGCACACAGAGCTGTTTGCTGTGTTTCAGAAATGCCTATTTATTTGACGTGACCACCTTTCTCCTTTACTTTCCCATTCATCACAGCCTTGCTGCTCTTTCCTACATAACAAAATCAGGCTTTTATTCAATCTGCTTTCTCTTGACCTCTGTGATATACGGGGGTGATTTTAGTTTGCATTTCCAGCTGGCCTCTGGTCCTCCCTCCTGCTCTAACTCAGAACTCACACGATGCTGCTATCCATTCTCATGCTCTGATGACTTGTCACCACATCTACAGTATAAACTCTTAACCCTGTAGGATGGCATTTAGAGTCCACCTTAATCTGGCTGCAGCTGATCTTTCCAGCCTGACCTCTTACATCAGGCAGGGATGTTTTTCTTATCAATGACAGAAACTCAAGGTTATGTTAGTTTACATATGCTTGTATGGTCACAAAGATTTTTACCGAAAGGTCCGTGCATAGGACAAAGAATTGAACCAGCCCAGCTCTGAGGATCTCAGAAACTGGAACTAGCATACCCCAAGCTATCAACAGCTGCCATCACCCCACCCCACCACCGACTTGAGTTGAGTGAAGGCTTCGTTGTCTTGTGAAGATAGGTGAGACACACAGACACGGTCAGCTTCATTCCTTGTGGAGAAAAGCACGTTTCCTCCCAGTTGCACTAGGAATGGGGTTGACCAGGCATTGGTCATGTGCAGCCCTGGGCAATGACTATATGTGAGGGTGGGGAGTTCTGACTGACCAAGCCAACAACACCCACCTATCTCTACAGTCAGGAGGGCTGGAAATGGAGAATGCAGACAGCAGACAGAGCTATGATTCTGTAGCTACTCTGAGCATCCCAGTCCTGGCATCTGTTCCATTTAGTTAAGTGCTTATGAAGTACCACACTCTGCAGGGCTCCCAGCCTTTCTTCAGCTGAGCTCATAGTCTGGTGGAGGAAACAAACACACAAACAAATCACTGCAATGCAAGAGGAGAGTGTAACAATAGGGAGCACCCCACATACTGTCAGAGCCCAGGTACAGGGCCCGGGCTGGGTGTGAGGCAGGGAGGACCCCCTCAGAAATGCCTCATCAGTTGCTTTGGATCTTTTCCTTCCTGGCTGCTTTCCATAGGAGGAAATCTGAAATTTGACTCAATCTTAAGGCCAAGCTGGCCTGTCTTTCTGAATCCCTCGGTGGCAAATTACAGCTTCCTGAAGGCTTCGACGGTATCTTACAGGTGCCTCTGTTCTAGGCTTTCTTGTTCTGCCTTGCTTTCAGTCGTTTATTTACACATCTGAGAGCCTTTCCCACATCAAAAAACCTGAAGCAAGATCCATGCCCTAAACATCTTTCTCCCTGACACAGCACACCTCATGCAGAGCCTTGTTCAGTGTTCAGAAAATAACTGAATTGTGATCATTCTCCTAATTGGACAGTTTCTTCCCTCTTGGGAGCAACTAGCGAAATGATATTGGTTTCATGTAAGTAGAAAGAATTTTAAAATTATCTATCTATGTTTTTTCAACATACCCAATTACAGTGTTTTTGCAAAAACAAAAAGCTTTATAGATTTTACTGATTGTAAAGTTGATAAATATGTATACAAAAATGTAAGTGATACATAAAAGCAGAAAGAATAAATTTAAAATCACAAGATACTATCTCCTAGGGGCAGCCACAGTTAACATTTGAGATAACAACCTTCCAGACATTTCTCTATAAATCTAGCTATTATTAATATATAAATTCTTAAGTAGGTAGTAAAACATGGAACATAAACTAACCCTCAGAGTAATGAGATCAAAAGAATTTAAAGCTAAATAAAATCTGCTTTGTTCTCTTAGATAATCGAAACTGGTTCACCAAAGGATTAAACAGCCACTCAATATTTGCATCAGAAAGGTCTGTTCCTTATCTTCCATTGAGATACAACTGACATACCATGAAATTCACCATTTAAAATATACAGTTCAGTGGTTTTTAGTATATTTACCAGACTGTAATTCCCCCCACTATCTAATTCCAGAACATTCCAGAACACCCACAGAGGAACCCATATACCCTTTAAGCAGTTGCCTTCTTCCACAGATCCTGGCAACCACTAATCTCCTTTCTGTATCTGTGCATTTGCTTATTTTGGGTATTTCATGTAATGGAATCACAATACAGTACCTTTTCCGTCTGGCTTCTTTCATTTAGCATCATGTTTTCATGGCTTACCCATGGTGTAGCCTAAGTCAGCACTTCATTCCTTTTTATGAATAAATGTGTTGTCTTGTATGGATATATTGTGTTTTGTTTACCCATTCACCAGTGGATGGATATTTGGATTATTCCTACTTGTTGGCTACTATGAATAATGTTGCTATAAACATTATTGTAAAAGTTTTATTTGAGCATATGTTTTCAGTTTTCTTGGATATATACCTATGAGTGAAATATCTGGATTATATGGTAACTGTATTTAATTTTTTTGGAAACTGCTAAACTGTTTGCCAAAGTGACTGTACCATTTTACATTCCAACCAGCAATGTGTGAGTCCTACTTTCCCCACATCCTCAACTACTCTTGTTACAGGCTTTCCTTTTGATTATTGCCATGCTAGTGGGAATGAAGGAAGCAGTATCTCATTGTGGTTTTAGTTTACATTTTCCTAATGACTAATATTATTGAGTAATGTTTCATGTGCTTACTGGCAATTTGTATATCTTCTTTGGAGAAATATCTTTTTCTCCACATCCTTTGCCCACTTCATAACTAGGTTGTGTTTTTTTAATATTGACTTAAAATTCTCCTTAAATATTGAAAACACTAGACTTTTATCAGATTTGCTAAAGTTTTCTCCCATCCTCTGGCTTGTCTTATTTTCTTTTTTTTTCTTGTGTTTTTTGAAGTTCAAACATGTTTAAGTGTGAAGTCTAATTCATCTACCTTTGAGTCAAGACATGTTTTCCTGATATGCTTTTATATGTGTTTGGTTGTTCTGACCTCACCGCAACCAGAGGTCTTGTCTGCTCTGTCACTGTACCTTGGAAGTGTCCCAGGCAGCCTGGGTACCTGTAAACATTGGGATTTCTTCTTATCCAAGGTTCTGTGTTTACTATCATCAGCTCATCACCACCACACAAGACACTTGGACTGGCTCCAAGATTCAGTCCAAACCTTGACCTGGCTTCAAATTTTCTTCCACTTTGGCCACTGTAACAATGATCCTGTTTATTCTTCTGCCTCTGCCTGCTCGTTTCTGGCTCTTCCTGGGCTCGTGATCCTGCTCAGAGTTTTCCCTACTCTCTCTGTTCCCTTCTTCTCTCTACTTGCAAGTGTTCACCTGGAATTACTCCTTCTGCTCTCTCTTTGCTTTGATTCCTTAGTGATGGAGCACAGTAACGAGTGGACTTTGGGGTTAAGTGCACATGGGTTGAAGTCTGGCTTGGACATTTATAAGCTTCAAAGCCTTGCAAAAATTAACGTGCCGCTCTCTTCCTCAGTTTACCCATCTATTCAGTAATGATAATGACCTGTATCTTTTCAAGGAATATTTGCAAAGCTTCAATGAGACACTCTGTGCCCATGATGCAGTAAGAACTTAAAAGCAGTAGCCACTGTAGTCCTGCCATTGCTTCGAACTCAACCTCTCTAACCCAAACTCATAGTTTTAAGATCTGTCTGTTTTGCCCTCCAGCTCCAGACTTCTCACTATGGGGCCATGTGGCGGATCAACTACTGGTCAATTTGTAGCACCCAACTGAATTGAATCAGTGGTCCTGAGGATTGTTACCAACACCATAGAAAGAGAACTGGAAGGTGTTATGGTTGATACATTGTGTCACCTTGAGAAGTTTAGAAGTTTAAATAAGCAACTCAGCAGGGGGCCAGGGTCCTCACTTCGTAAACATCCTTATCCTACAAGAGGAGAGCAAGGAGATGGTTTGAGTGCTCTACCAGCCCTGCGGTATGTGTGTGTGTTGGGGGGGGGTAGCTTGCTTACAATATAAGGGAGGAAAAGAGGCTTGCTCTCCCTGCCCCTTTTATTCTTGCATTTTCTGTCTTCTGTGGCTTTGAGCTGTTGCCCCTCACCATGCCACCCTGCCTTGGAACCAGCTGATTATGGGCTGAAACCTCCACAAATCGTGAGTGGAAATAAACCTTTCCTTCTTTAACTTTGGGCATCAGGTATTTTGTCTCAGCGGTGAGAGAAAAGTAACCAAGACGGGGGAAGATGCTGTTGATTCTCTTGGAGAAGCTTATCATGCAGGTTTTCCTGATATGAACTCAGCTGTTCTCATTGTCAGAGGAGCTCGGGTCTTTGCTGTCACAGAAGAGCTGTGATTCTCTATGGAGGTGCTGTGGTTCTTACTTTGAGTGTCACTTCCTGGCTCCAGTGTAGATCCCTCAGCCTGCTGGCACAGATCCTTCATCCTGCTGGTGCAGACTTTCCAACTTCCTTCACTGCCCTTTGGGCCTTCCCAGCGCAGATGCTTGATACAGACTTGCGTGAGACATTGTCATGGGCTCTAGATCTCTAGCCGCACTCATGGAGGACACTGTCATGGGCTCTAGGTCTTCTGCTGGACTCATGCAGGGCATTGCTGTGGGGTCCAGGCCCTCAGCTGGATTCTTTGGGTCTCTAATGTGTGGACAGATCTCCTGCACTCTTTTGCATTTGACTCTTTGGGTGACTACTATAAAATAATCCTATAAATTTTGTGTCTTGTATTAAATCTTTCCCCTTGTAAACCATGACTACAGCAGGTCACCTCCCCCAGGCCTTGCTTACTAATGACCATGACATCTCATATGGACCCGACATCACCAGAGTTTGTTCATACCAGGTTTTTGCTTTCTGTCCTCTTCAACACAATTCTCCTGGTCCTGCTAACTTTTCTTTCAAAATATCACATTTCCCACCATTTCTTTTCACCTTCCTTGCCTTGTTATAGCTCCATCCTCTTTGGACTCTAAGCAGAGGGGCAGCCCCTGCCATCGCCCTGCCTGTGTCTCCCTGATACCTGGCCTCTGAATTTGGCCTTCACAGAAGCTTAGATTCCAGCACCTTCCTGTGGTTTCTGTAGCTCTGGTTCTTTTTCCTGGCAACATGGAGCCACACACTGGGCTGGAAAATGTGGAGGAGGAAGAGAATTCCAGAATTTGGAGGCAGGAACTCTCGATTTTGCCTTGGACTAATCAGGGAACCCAGGTAAGCTCATATTGTTCTTCGGGCTTCGATTTCCCCATTTGTGCAGTGGGGGTGGAGAACCATCTTAACGCCCCTGTCTACCTTGGTGTAGGATTATGTGTCACTACAGTCTCTTGTGAGCAGTTCTGTTCTTCTCTTCTCCTACCTTCACATACATCTCCTGAGATGCCTTTCTTCTTTGCCAAGTCCAACTCAGCCCTCGTTTCCTGTCTCTGACTCACTCGCTCTGCTTGGCCGCTCCCCTCGCCTTATAGCCTAGGGTGTGCGCATTGATGCGCAGATTTATCCTGGCACTGGCGAAGCTCCCACTTCATTCTCTTAGTCTTTGGTGGGAGTCTCTGCCTATGGCCTCTCCTATTCCATCCCAGCCCCGTGCTGATGGCCAGTGGGGTCTCTCTGCAGCCGTAATTCCAGTTGCCACTCCACTTCGAGAACCCTTCAGGGGCTCTCCAGAGCGCCATAGAAAAATCAGCTCTGCAGCCTCCTTTATGAGCCCCCCGCTTGACCCCTGTGCAGCCTGGTCTCCCCACACTGCTCTACTCTGTTGCTTCTAAAGGAATGACCTCCTATTCTTTCGCTTGCTTTGTCTGCTCTATCTCTCCCTCACTCCTCTCTCCAGTGAAATTTTACTCACGCATTGGGCTTCAAACCAACTGTAACTTTCTTGGAAAGCTTCCTGGATCTCCTTGCTGAAAGAAAATACTGTGCTTCTGGATTTTCGCAGCGGGTTCTCCACTTAGCAGGGAAGAATGATTGGCTTTCTTCTCCATATTATTCAAAAGGCAAAGACAGGGTCTTCTGACTCAGGTGCTTGGCACACTGGCGCTCTAAGTAAACATTGGGTGACTAAGAATGACTTCTCCCTGGCTTCCTGGCTTTTGTCTCCTTCCCCAGCTGGGCAGCTAGGAAGTCCCCTCCTCTAATCTACCCGTTGTACATGGATCTTCCCAAAGGTTGGCTGGGTTCATTTGCTGCCAAACCAGTACACACTTAGCCACATTTAAACAAGGAGCAAGAGGAAGCAAGGATTAGGGCAAGATCCTAATCACGGAGTAGAGACGCTTGCTTGCATGGGGAGCTTTGGTGAAATCCCCAGCAAGTGCCTGCCAAAGAGGGCACACATGATGCCTACAGACAGGGTTCTCACCGGTTGGGCAGGGGAATCTGAGCATGTGTGTTCTTTCAGTCCTAGAGAGCTGGAGCCTGTGCTCGAGATCAGTGTCTCTCAATGCCCCTGTGTTATAGTGCAGGCCTTGAAAACATAGAGAGGCTGCCAAGATCACCGGGCAAGTCAGGGCAGGGCCCAGAGCACTGCCTCCCAGGCCTGGGAACTCCCATTGCCAGAAGGTTAGGGGGCTTTGTAAGTATTTTCATGATTTGTGGATCGTTTATGATCAGGGATTTTCCTAGAGCTGGATGAATAAGACCTTGAAACTGGTTTCTGTGTTTGAAATTCCAAGAGTAAAATCATTGAGGGGGAGAGCAGGGAGAAAAAGAGAAAGACAGAGAGACAGAGACAGAGACAGGGAGACAGAGAGACCGGGACAGAGAGAAAGAGACAGAAACAGAGGGTGATTGAGACAGCTATGGCAAGGAGCCCTTTCTTCTCCCTACCTCCTCCCTTGCAGGGTTCATGGGATGACAGCTTCGGAGTCTTTGTTCTAAAGACTTCTTTACTGGGGGCAGGGCGCTTTGGCTTTGCGGGCTAGGCATGGGCTGCAGCAACTATATGAGTATGAAGCCGGTCAGTCAAGTTTGTTGGGGCAGCAGAAGTAACTCAGAAGTGCAGGGACATCTGGAGCTCTGGCCCTGGCCCGAACGGGTCTGGCACAGCTTGGCTGGGGTGTTGGCAAGGTTTTTACTTCAGAGCTTGGGAGTCTCTGATCAGTCTCACAGAGGCTGATCATTAAGACCCTTATAGCTTCTACTTCCTGACTGCCTGAACCCACTGGGCCTAAAGACAAAGAGTTACAGCCCTTCTTGGATGCTCTGCCTATCCACACCTTTGGGATCCTGTCTGCCATCATGGATGGAGACCAAGGGGCTACCCATCCATCCAGGGAGACTAGCCCCACCCAGGGATCCTTCACCAAGGGAATCTCCAACCACCAGAGCTGGAGGACACCGGATACGTCTTTTTTCAACTTCCTCATTGCTCATATAGGGAGAGAGAAATGCAGAAAGTGACTCTCAGGACAGGAGCTAGAAAGTAGAACTGGCATTTGCAGGCTCCAAGCCAGGGAACGAGGGCATCATGCTGCCTGCTGAACAGTAGAGAGGGAAGGTGGGAGGACTGAGGTTTCTCAGTCAGTGGGAACGGCCACTCCCCCAAAACCTCCCTAGAACTGGGATAAGGGTAGCCCTGCTGCCCTCTTCTTTCGCCTCACTTTAAATTAGGCTCCTACCGAGATCTGCTTGAACAGCGCCCCCTTCTGGCCCTGGAGTAAGCTGAGGGACAGAGGGCTGCACATTTCCCCTTCAGTTGCTGGGATCCCGGTTCCTGACTTCCAGCGTCTTTGTTCCAAAGCCTTGCCAGCTCCCTGGGCACCATCTTACAGAAAGTTGCTCCATGACTGGGATTTTTTTTCGGGGGATACTGGACAGTGGCTGAAGAAGGCAGTTTGTATAAAGTCGGGAAGAAGGAAGGGATGTTCAAACAAAAAGATGAAGCTCAGACATACAGATTGATCTAAATCACAAATTATCAAGGGGGTACAGCTGACTTTCATGGATATTCTGAAGTATTTCTGTATTTCTGTATGTATGTGTGTATGTGCTGGGCATTGAACCCAGGGACTTCATACTGAGCTACATCTTCAACCTTTTTTTTGAGACAGGGTCTCACTAAGTTGCCCAGGTTGGGCTCAAACTAGCACCTCTCCTACCTCAGCCTTCCTGGGATTACAGGTGTGTGCCACCATGCCTGGCTCCAGGTTGTTTTTTCATCATTCTTTTACTTAATCATTTATATACTTCTTCATTAACTCATGTAACAAATCCACCAACAGATCATTAAAGGTGCCATAGTAGTGGCAATGGGAGAGGTGTAGGTGAGAGGTATTGGTGTGGGGGGGTAATTTTCTTGGTGTTGGGTGGTACTAATGTTTGTTGATGATTGTAATAGTGCTGACCTATGTAGTGGTGGGAGTGGGTGGTAGTTTTGGCTATTGGTTCATGATGGCAGGTTGTGTGTGTTTTTGTGGTTGTTGGGTGTTATTGATGGATGGTGATGATTATACTTTTATTGATAGAAATAATGTGATAGTGTTGATGAGGGTAATGGCGATGGTGTATGTGTCTGCTGGCAGGGACTTAGGAAGCTCTTTTTGGACCCTGAAAGATAGGTAGCCATAAAAATATAGAAATCTCCATAAAATTAACAGTTTTATATTTTTAATACCTGAAAAGAGCGCAAAAGGGAAGAGTTTAAAGTAATGAAAATAGCACTTCCCAGATGTGAAGATGGGAAGGAAGTCATTTCTAAGTCAGAGATGGAGGCTAGGCCGGTTCTTGACGTTCCCACGAGGTATCTCAGGTGGGATACCCTGTCCCCTGTCCTGGAAGGACAGGAGTGGCACGTGGTCAGTGAAAGTGGACCTGCACAGGAGTGAGGTGGGTGGGGCAGAACGACTGTCCCCGCTGGCCCTTCGTCCTGTGACCAGCCCAGGTGAGATCGTGGCTCTGTGTCGGTCTGGGGAGGGATCACAGTGTGTGGATGCAGGCCGCAGCAGTCCTGCAGAGTGAGAGGCAGCTGGGGGTGGCAGGATCGAGGTTCCCTTCTCTTGTCCGTGTAGGGCCAGTCCTCCCCGAGAAGTCTCCCTACAGTATCTGGCATATCTGCTTATTCATGGATCTGTGTGAGGCCAAAGAAGTATCTTTGACAATGATCTTGGGAGAAAAGACCCCTCTGTGTCCTCCTGACAGTAAGTGATATCTGGAAGGTTTCTATGCAAGTTAGTCAGAATATTAAAAGCCTCTTACAGATAGTTGAGCCTATGTGATTTTTTCTTTTTTCTTTTTTTTTGGTCCTTGTTTCATTTTTTATTTCTTAAACTGTGAAATCCTTTTTTCAAGTGACCTTTTAGCGAATGTTCATTGTGGACACCAACAGAAAGGAGATGGATTTGACTGAAGCAGAAGGCCTGGGTCTCCTCACCTGGTCCTTCTTGCAGGGATACTGGGAGTCGAAGGAAGGATGTGTGTAGAACCTTTGAGATTCCACAACACTGGGTGGCATATGGGGCCCCTTAGTAGCTTGAAGTTCACGCTGGCTCTTTTTGGGATGTGGGGACAAGTGGCAGAGCCTGGAAGATGGCCCTAGAGGTCGCCTTGGTAGAGGCTGTCATTCTAAAAGTTGCCTGGCAGTTAACATGAACTCAGTAGACATTTTGTATCTACCCAAGTCCCATGGCCACCCAAGTACCAAGTGGATTATAGCACACTTCAATTCTATAGTACCAGGATCCTCTTTTCCTTAAAAATTTAAGTGTTTAGTTTACCAGTGATAATTACATATTCATGGGGTTACAGTGTGATAGTTTGACACATGTATACAGAGGGTCATGATCAAATCAAGGTAATTAGCATTTCCATCTCCTCAAGCACTTATCATTTCTTTGTGTTAAGAATCTTCAAACTCTCCTCTTCTAGCTCTTTATGGAATATACAGTTGTTGGGAACTCTTGTCACTCTGATGTGCTGCAGGACACTAGAACTCATTCCTCTTGTGTAACTGTATTCTGGCACCTGTTATCAAACCTCTGTCTATCCCCTACCCTCTCCCCTTTCCAGCCTCTAGTGACTGCTATTTGCTTTTTACTTCTGTAATAAAATAAACTATTTTAGCTTCTACATATGGGTGAGAACGTGCAGGATCTGTCCTTGTGTGCCGGCCCAGGGTCACTTTCTATAACAACAGCAGCAGCCAGTATTTACGGTTGTACCTGTCTCCTGCCAAGCACTATTCTAAGGTCTTCATGCATGTTTTCTTATTGAACGCTCCTAACAACCCCTCCAAGTCAGTGCCTACTACTCTACCTGACTCATACATGGTACAACTGCACCTCGAGGGACTATGTTTGCCCAAGGCTGTGCAAGTCATCAAGTAGCTGAACTTGGCACAGGCACGATTGTGTCGGAACGTGTGTGTACCATGGGGCTTCCCAGCCCTAGAACCTCAGGGCTCACAGCTCAGTCTGGGCACAGCTGCCCTCTGGCTCTGCTCTTCTGCTTTGTAGAGACTTTAAGTCTCTACAGTGACTGTTTTCACTCGGTCACTTAGCTCCCTCCTTCTTCATTTCCTTATGGGCCCAACCCTTGGACTCGTGTTAGCAACCTCGCCAGGTCTCTGAAGCCCTGGCCTTGCTACCCTGTTTCTCTCTAGAATAAGATACACTGTTCGTTTGAAAGCTGGCTGCTTTTGGGAGCTCTGCAGAACTCTTCCATAGAAAAGGACTCTTGTTTAGAGAAGGTCTTTTGAGAACCTTTAGGTGAGGCACGGGGGTCGAGGGCGGAGACGCTCTGGATAAGCAGAAAGCAGGCAGGAGAGGTCACTATCAGGTCTGCGGCCTCCTGTATTGCTGAGGGAATGCAACCTCTGGGGCTGAGCATGTTATGAAAAGTACTGCCCATCCCCCGCCACCAGTGTGATCCTTAGCAGAGCTGATCACAAGGGATAATTTGTAGCTTCCATCCAGGAGTATGAAAGGAGCAGTTATGGACCCACCTTAACATCTTCACGCACCCGCAAAATGTAATCTAGAGGCCTTACCATGGGCTCCGAGGCCCTATGCACTCTCTGCCCTCCTTCTTCCACTCTATTCCCCATCAGGATCACAGTGCTTTAGCTATAGAAGCTCCTGTTTCTGCTCCAGGCCTAACCTGGCCTGCCTTTGCCTCCTGCTCTGTGCCTGCTGCAGCAGTCACCCACCCCATGGACAACCAAAGGCCCTGCTCCTCCACGTCTTTCAGTCTTTGCTTGAAGGTCACCTCCACAGAAAGGCCCTCCCTAACTGTCTAGCTAAAGTTGCACTGTCTTCTCACTCTGCTTAAATTTTCTTCATGGCACTGATCATCACCTAATGTCAAAGTATAATTTCCAAAGAGTCAGAAACATGACTCTCATATGAGCATCTAGCTGGATGTGTCAGTGATTTATTCAATTCATTAGTGAGGGGATCAGCGAGATGACAGAACTGGCTCAAAGCGGGAAAGAGAAGCTGATATACGTAATCAGCAAGAAAAGAGTGCTGGAGAAGATTGTAAGGTTACACACTAAACTGGTAAAGTCGTATAGGACAATAAAACTGCAACCTTTGGGGTTATCTTTTCTTCCAGACAGAAACCGTTTGTACTTCCACTGGGCAAAAATCACTTGCAGCTTATCAATCTTCTTTAACAGTTCACTTCTTACAGACTGAGCCCTAATCAAAGTGAATAGTAAGTCAACAAAGTTACTCTTCTGGAACAGCACTGTCCAAAGGACTTTCCCTAAAGAGCAAGACATTCTATGTCTGTACCATACAGTGTCACAGCCCCTGCCCCAAATGCATTTCCACTTTCTTTTTTTCTTCCCTCTTTCCCTCCCTCCTTTTCTCCATTCCTTGCTCCTTCCTTCCTTCCTCTTTGTGGTGCTGGGGATCAAATCCAGTATCTCGTGCATGCTAGGCAAGCACTCTTACCACTGAGCCATACCCTTACCCTTGCAGTCTGGCTTTTAACATGTGTTTGATGATGCTAAGAAACAGAATTTAATTTAAAATTGTAGAAATTAATAATTATATTTATGTACATATTGATATAACATATAATTTAATATTGATATACAGTACAAAGTGTAATATCATACATAAAAATTATTGTATATGTAAACATAAAGTTTGCTACATTAAGTATATATAATTTAATGAATATAACATTAATAAATTAAATTTAAATGGCTAGCACATGCCACATTTAATGGCCTGGCCCTGAAAAGTCAGATGACAATTAGGCAGCTTGTTAGACAATGTTGTACTTGAAAGAGACTTATTTTCGTGTTTTAAATGATTTTTCTTAATCCTGGCATCTTACAATACACTGGTTTATTGTCTGTGTCCCTTCTAGAAAGCAAGCCTTATGATCACAGGACTTGGCTTTGTGTTCCATGGTCTCCCAGCGCTTACAAGGGGCTCAGAGTAGGTGCACAATCAATAATTGTTGAATGAATAAATAAATACAAAATGGCTGGAGTCTTACCAGAAACCAAAGCAGCCAGGGAGGAGGTAAATCTGGCTGATGAGCTTCGGCAGGAGTGATGCCTGGTGTTCAGAAGCGAGTGGTTTTCTTATTCGTTAAGTGCTCCCCTGCTGCTAACCTCCGCCCTTCCCTGGAGTGCTGGATGCGGTTAATGGGTCTTTGGGAAATGGAGGTCCTTGGGGCAGCGGTGGGTGAGGAGCGTTCCGGGGAGGGCGGTGATGAAGTGCCGAGGCTGAGGGGAACTGAGGCGGGTACAAACAGAGCCAGGACAGACAGAGGACGCCCTAGAGGAAGGGTCATGCTTGCTGGGGATCCTCAGGTTGCTAGGGAGACATTCAGCCTCCACCAGTTAAGGACAGATGAACTCTAGACAGTGGCTTTGTGGTGTGTAGTCCGGGTGGGCTAAGTGCAATAACAAATGCTCGAAGATCTCAGGCTTTGACAGGGTAAGTCCACGGGACTACGGTGGTCTTAGGGAACATGGTCCAGGACAGTGATGACAAATTTTTAGAGATGACTGCCCAAACTACAACCCGAAACGCACTTATTTCTGGCAAAAACCAACACTGCGATTAAACCTGAATACTGAGGTTTTAATTTAGAAAAAAATAACTAAGAAGACACTAACATCTTTTGTCTTAAAGCAGATAGCATGTGTGCCATAGGTGTCCCACCACTGGTCTAGGGAGTGGGGCCCAGTCCTCATGCATCTGGCAGAGAGAAGGTACAGTTGATGTCACCCAGCTATCAACCTTTCCCTGCCCCTGGACTATGTGGGGCATGCATTTCATGTGGGAGTGTTTACTTGGGGAATTTACCAGGATCCCGTACTGAGTGCAGACAAGCCGGGAGGCCTGAGGCTGAATCCCCTTTCCCAGGGCCCCTTCTGGCTTTGTTCATTCCTCTCTCCTTAGCCAGCCTCAGATTCTGATGTCTACAACACATGTGCCTGCTGGGCCGGGCCGCGTCTTCCCTGGGGCAGGGAGGGGCTTATTTCTGCCCAAACTCCTCTTGCTCGGTATTCCTGGGACACCTGAAAGATATGACCTGTCCGAGGATAGTAATGGTGGCATGAGGGAGTGGCACAGGACTTGTCTGGAAGGCTCCTTGGATTCCATGGGTGACTGAGGATTGTAATTCGAGTGAAAAAGACTGACCCTTTCTGTCTTTTTCCTAGGCTGGTCATCAAGTTCCCCAGTGAATGAGATTGTAAGTTTGGTGAGGCAGGAGATTAGGGCGTGGCAAAGTGACTGTCAATCACAGAGATCTAAGACACATGTGCCCAAGCCCTGCACCTGGGAGCAATCAGGGAATCCTAGCTTCAGTTCTTCTGGCAAGAAATGGAGCAGGGTTTTGATAGGGTGAACCAAATCTGATGTCAGCATGGGGGATATAAAAGACAGTTGCTATTAACCTTATCACTGCAGCACTCTCTCTCCCAGTGGCCTGCTCTGTATTCTGCAGAGCATATTTATTTTCTGCCTTTATTAAGTGAAAAACCTTTCTACCTTTGCATGTGTCTTGAGCAATTCTTTGTTCAGGACAACACAAACTGGAAAAAATCTCTAGAAGGAGTCCACAGCATCCTAGAACCCTGGTAACAGTGGCTCCCTAAAGGCAGAATATCAGACATGAGGGGTCCTCAGAAGTGAAAAAGTCTCACTCCTCCTAGAGCAAAGGAAGCCATGGGCCTGCCAAGGGCCACAAAATGGAGCATGTAGAGCTGGACCCTGAACCAGCATCTCCTGACTCCAAAGTGTGGATTCCCTTCTATGTCCCTGACTGCCAAAGCCTCCCTTAAATGTGCCAGCACTTTGAATCTGTCCTCCCTGTCCTGTTCCCTACCATCAAAAGGGGCTCAGATGAATCGGGAGGAGGAAAGGCATTGGTGAGTGAAGAGGCTGCCAGGATCTCCATTCTGGGGGAGAGAGCCAGAAGCTCTGTCCGTGAGATCTTCATCTCCATGGGTGGTCCCACATCACCCCACTGTCTGAGATGAGAGTCTTGGGCAGAGTGGCCAGCATTGGTCTTACTGTACCTGAGGTGTCCTTGGGGCCCCAGGGCACCACTTAGCTCTACTTTCTGGAGGGGGGTGCTACATACTCTCCTCCCACCCCTGAGAATTCCCTGATCCTTCTCTTTTCATCAGGGGAGACCTGCAATATCAGAGCCGGAAGGGTCTTTAGGAACCGCCCAGGCTCACACTTTACAGGTGGTAAAAGAGATACCAGAGAGGATTTGGAGCTTGTACTTGGCCACTCTAATAGGCAGAGCTGAGCTGGACTGTAGCCCAAGGTCTTGAGCCAGCCAGGATTTGTTATCTTATCTGCTTTATCTTGTCTTAGCTCATTAAGGATGAGGGGCTGGACAGACAGTACCCAGATGGGATCTTCAAATCGACCTTGGAACAGCTCTTGGCTTGTACGGAGAGGAGCTGGAGAGGAGCCCCTCCCCATTCCCATCCCTTACTCAAGCCCAGATGTGTACTCCATGCCCAGCCACCACCCCATCTGGCCCTCTCGGCTAGCGGGATTGTTTGTGGGGTCTCAGGCCACAGTCCAGGGCAGGGAAGAAGTGGGTAGTAGTGAACGCAGCACTCCTTTGGGGAGGAGACTCCACTGAACTTGTGCTTCTGCAACCAGGGAGGATGTCAGGAGAGGTCATTTGGGATTTCATGGAATTCTCTAGAAAGAAAGGCTGACCCAGAATGGGAGACCTATTTGTAAATTATATATCTGAAAAGAAAGAAAGAAAGGCTGACAAAGGAAAGCACCTGAGATTAGAACCAGGGAAGGAGCAGAGGCAATGGCTGAGGCCTCTTGTTGGTCCAGGTAGAGGAGAAGGGTGTATTTTGGACTTCCTATGGGAAGCCTTCGTACAACCTGGCTTGACTTAGGTTTTCTAAGAGCAGAGGCAAAACTAAGAAAGTTCTTGTTTCATTCAGTCTTTTATGGTTAAGATGCTTTTGTTTTGTCACAGAAACGCAACTTAAGCCTAGGCCAGGGGCAAGGGAGATATTGGACAGACATGAGGCTTCTCGTGTTCCTAAATTGAGGGAAGGCCTTTCTTTTTTTTTTTTTTTTTTTTTTTTTCCGGGACCGGGGATCGAACTCAGGGCCCTAGTGCTCAGCGGCAAGCACTTAGCCCACTGAGCTGTACCTCCAGCCCAGGAAGGCCTTTCTTATGTCACAGGATCCTGTTCCTGTTGAGTGCAGCCAAGGCTCCTTCCTCCTCCTTCATGAACTCTGCTCTTTATCGGCTCCCTCCACCTTGGGGACACAGTACAGACCACTCTGCAGTGTCCCACTGCTCACATTCTTGTCTTTAGAGACAGGCAGTTCTGTTTTCCCCAGCTTGGTGAGGATATCCTTAAAAAAGGACTCAAATTGATCTGGGCAGGGTCGGGTGCCTGTCCATGGCCTGAACCATGGATGTTGTCTGCAGACAACAGAACAGAAAATCAGGGCCCCAGAGCACCTCCTTCAAGGGAGCTTGCTCTTGTTGGTTTATGTAGAAACTAGTAAGTATGACTAGTATCTCCTGCATACTGTGCTTGCCAGGGATAAGCTGTGAACAGCCTTAGACTGAGGGTGGTCATAGTTTTAACCAGGGAGCAGGATAGAAGGTGGGAAGCTCTTTAGACCTGAAAGGGAGACAGAGAGTGTGCTCTGTGATGGGAGAAGGAATAGAACATGAAAAAGGTGAAGGGGAACTGTGAGCTGAGTGCAGAGGGTAGGATGGTGACAGGAGCTTCAGATCTGACCAGGAGGCACGGGGGAACCACAGACGGCCTGGGAATGACACGTTGGACTTGACCAGTTCTGTCCTGCAGAGCCTGGTCTAGGTTGTCTGGCCTTGAGTTCTATTCCCATTCAAAAAGAACCCTTCATTCCTGCCTTTCCCCAAGCCCTGGCAACCACCATTCTACTGTATCTGTCTGAATTTGACTACTCTTTCTATATAAGTAGAATCACACAGTATTTGTCTTGTCGTGACTGGCTTATTTTATTTAGCACAGTGCCCTTAAGATTCATTCATGCTGTAGCATGTGCAGGGCTTCCTTTGTTATTAAGTCTGGATAATAGTTCATTGTGTATACACCATGGTTTTATTAATTGCTCATCCACCAGTGGGCACTGGGTTGTTTTTACCTTTTGCAATTGTGAATAGCGCTGCTGTGAACATGGGTGTGCAAGTATCTCTTTGAGGTTCTGCTTTCAACTCTCTTGGGTCTACCTAGAGGTGAAATTACTGCATCATCTGTGTTTTTTGAGAAGTACTATACTGCTTTCTGCAGCAGCTGCACAATGTTTTGTTCTCTCCAATAACACAGAGTTCCAGTTTCTCCAAATCCTCAGCAAGACATACGAATGGTCAATTTCTGTGTCTTTGATGGTAGCCATCCTAATAGTTGTGGGGTTTTGTGCATATGCTTTTTTTTTTTTAAACAAAATTCACATTTTATTTAGATTGAAATAAACTACAAAATTTTCTTCACCAAAAATAACAGCAATATTTTCTGTATTATTTCTAGTTAAACCACAAAACATTCACTTTGTAGGTTTTCCAGATTTTGCTTATAAATCAAGATGAGGCAGTAGATGGAGTCCTGGAAAAAGAAGAAAACAGACAAGCCAGCTGCCTGTGTGATGCCTCTGATTCCACATTGACCATGAAGCGGAAGTGTTCAACATTTACCTGCTGAGAAGTGTATAAAGATGTAGGCTCAAGAAAGGAGTGTAAACAGCAAATGTGGAATACAATGGTAAGCTTTTCCATTCAAACTTTAACTGTGACCTCTTCTTTTATTAAGTTCATTTAATAGAGACAAAATCTACACTGAAATCTGGTCATCTCATAAACTTCCCTCTAGTAATGTGCATATACCTTTAAAAGGGAAAACAATGTCTCACCTCTGATGGCTGCTTTGCTCCCAGCCTCCAAGCCTGAGGGCTGCTAGACCCGATGTGAGAGAGGACCCTTACCTGGACACAGCACACAGTAGGTCTGTAGGCACCAACTCCCTTTCTCCTCCCCTTACTTTCATCTTGCCCAATAGCCTTGAGGGTCACATGGGCCACACACGCCTGCTGTGACGTGCGGCAGAATGAAACCCCTTTCGTCAGTACACGGAGCCTTGCAGATGGAAGTAAGTGGCTGAGAAATGCAGAAGGCCACACCTGTACTCAGCCTTGGGGTAGGAGCGGGGTAGTTTGTTTGAATGAGCTGTTGTAGAGAAGTGTATTAGTCAGCTTCCCATCACTGTAACAAACACCTGTAATAATCAGCTTTTGTGGTTTAGATCTAGATGTCCTTCCGAAGCCTCATGCACTCACACATGGCACTTCGGGGAGGTGATTGGTTCTTGGGGGTTTAGTAACCATTGGTGATTGGTTCACTGATGAGTTGATAGCTGACTTGTAGTGAGGAGGTGGGATCAGGTGGGGAGAGGAAGAGCTGAGAAATTGGATCTTTATTCACTGTGGGAAAGGGTAGGAAGAGTTCGTTGCTGTAGGAAGGTTAGGAAGAGCTTTTTCTCTCTCCGCTCCACCCTTCACGTGCTGTCTGCGTCCTGTCTCCCTGGCCGTGAGCTGCGTTCCTCTGCCGCACCTCTCTGCGTGCCCTTCTACCTTGGGGCCCGCTGACTATGGACTGAAACCTCTACAAATGGGGCCAAAATAACCCTCTCCGCCTTTAAGTTGTGGGCGTTGAGTACTATGTCTCAGTGATGAGAAAAGTGAAAAAGACATCAACTTACACAGCTGAAAAGTTTATTTTGGCTCATAGTTCTAGAAGTTCCAGTCCAGGGTGGGCTGGCCCTGTTGCTTTGTGCCTGTGTCAAGGCAGAACACCAGGGTAGCGGCACAAGGTGGAATAAAAAGCTCCTTACCTCGTGGCCTGGGAGTGAAAGAGAGAGAGAGATAAGACAGGTCTGCCGTCACAATATCCCCCTTAGGGCATGTCCAAATGTCCAGACAGTGATGGTGAGCTTTTTAGAGCTCTCAGGGATAGAAAGAGCCAGCTGTGGCATGTGTGCCATAGGTTTGCCACCACTGACCTAAGGCCTCCCACCAGGCCCCACCTCTTAAAGATTTCACCGCCTCTAAGTAGTGTCAAGCTGGGGACAAAGCCTTTACTCATGGGCCTTTGGGAGCCATTCCACATATTGACAGTAAGAATGAGTTTCCCTTCCTGCTGATTCCACAAGCAGGTTAGAGGGATTCCAGTGGGCTCAGGACTTAGCCACACCCCACCTCCGCCACCAGCCAAACTGTGCCTTCCTCAGCTCCTGTGGGGCCCCTGCCTTCTGGCTCCTTCTCCAACCCTGTGTACCGCTCCCTCTTTCTTGAAACTGTTGGTGGCTTCTTGACATCTGGCTCTTTTTATTTATTTATTTATTTATTTATTTTTAATTTTTAGAAAAATAAAAGCACAAAAACATATTAACACACAGACACAACTTAGCATAAAAAATAGTACAATCAAAACTGATCTACAGACAAGGTGACATGGACTCAACAGTGGTTGTTGCTTTACCTATTGATATCTTTGAAGTGTATATATATGAACCCAGATACAGACATGCAAAATTGGTCAGACAGTTAATCCTCTCAACAACAGAAAAACACAAAAAACAAAAAACCAAAGACAAAAAAACAAAACAAAACAAAAAAACCACCAATAGTTGCTGCTTTGCATATTGATATCTTCGAAGTGTGTGTTCAGGATAACACATACAGACATACAAGATTGATCAAATAAACCATCATCAATTATTCCTTAGCATTAAGTGATATAATACAATAGTAGAACCATGTTAGCCCTCCTGCACATATGTATCTACATATATACATACATACATTTTTGCCTCTTTCTTTTCTCCTTTCCCTCGTCCCATCTGTTCTTTGTTTTTGAACAGATTTCCTTCATGTCTCTTAGTTTATATTCCCACCCTCAGGTTCTTACACCA
>PVLD010009201.1:0-78527 GCA_004027595.1 Dinomys branickii | reverse complement strand
AGGAAGGAAGGAAGGAAGGAAGGAAGGAAGGAAGGAAGGAAGGAAGGAAAAGAAAAAAAGAAAGAAAGAAAGGGAGAAAGAAAGAAAGGTTTTCTATTTTCTAGTTCTGGGGCTGGAAGTCCAAAACCAGGCCTGTAGATAGCAGCCTTCTGCCTGCTTCCTCTCCTAAAGGAGAAGCAGTAAGCTGTCTCTGTCTCTTCTGCTTCACCCCTACCCCAGTGGGATTCAAGCCAAGGCCTTTGCACTGAGCTACACCTCCAGCCCTTATTTGTTTATTTTATTTATTTTGCATCTGTGACAGGGTCTCTCTAAGGCCCCAGACTGGCCTCTAGCTTGCTATCCTCCTGCCTCAGCCTCCCAGAGGGCTGGAATTACAGGTGTGTGTTGTCACCACATCCAGCTTCAAATGTATTTAAGAAAAATCTCAAGTGGAAGGAAAGGGAGATATTTGAAGGAGTTGCTGGTCAAGAGCATGAGGCTGGGAATATAACTCAGTGGCACAGGCACCTACCTGGCAAGTGTGAGGTCATGAGCTCAGATTCCCAGTACAAAACAACAAAAAAGAACGCGAAATTCCTCGGTGAAGTTCCACCTCAAGAGGGAGCCTTGCACTTGACTCCGACACACAGTCAGGTAGGGTTGCAAGCAGCTCTGTTTCATGTGAGGCACTGAGAGATCGGGTTGTCCCAGGAAGCTGAGACAGCCCTGATCACCTCTCCTGGAACTAATGGAGTATCTGTCCAGGATGCTCATTTGCCAGAACTGCTTTCATTCATTCTGACGTATTTTCTGATTTTCTGGTGGTGGTGGTGGTGGTGGTGGTGGTGGTGGTAGTGGTTGTTTTTGGCTTTTTGAGACAGGGTCTCCCTATGTAGTTCAGGCTGGTCTCAAACTCATGGCAATCTTCCTGCTTCAGCTTCCCAAGAGCTGGGGTTACAAGCGTGCACCACCATGCCCGGTTCACTATTCATTGAAGTATTCATGATTAGGAAAAACGGAAAGCTAGCCAAAGCCCATAAACAGGAACTTAGTAACATAAATGATGTACTCATCCCTTGGAAGGAATTTATTTGCTCATAAGATTACAGGCTCAGGCAGTTACTTTGCCTGTATTTAATGAGTTGGAATAAAGTCTGTGATATATTTTACAATACAAAATAGTACATGCCTGACAATATTAACTTTTTGCAAATGGATCTATGCACAGAAAGAAAACCAGTTTTTTTCCTCTCTATAAAATGGAAATAATACTCCTCTGCACCAGTCACAGTGTGGATGGTTATAAGCGTGAAATCAAACAAGAGCAACTGCTCAGCACAGAGAACTCAGTCAGTGCTAACTGCTACTGTGGTGTGAAAAGTGTGCATCTATCTTTAAGTGGTGGAATTGTGAGTGGTTTTTATTTTTTGTATGGTTTTTCTTTCTTTTATTTCTTTCCTTTTTATTTGTCTTTCTGAGACAAGGTCTCACTGTGCAGTTCAGGCTGGCCTCAAACTCACAATGATCCTCCTGCCTCAGCCTCCCCAGTGCTGGGATTACAGGGGTGTGCCACCACACCTGGCGGTTTTTCTTTTTCTGTGTTTTCTAAAATTTTATTGATACATTTTAGATGTATATAATGATCACATTCATCACAGGTAATATGTACCTGTACATCTTTCTTCCCATTCCCCTCCCCTCCCCGCCTCCTCCCTTCCCCTCCTTACTTACAAAAGCTTTGTTTCCTTTTTGTCTCATTCTTCTTTTTTCTTTTCCTGTCCCTCCTCAGTTCCCCTTTCCCAATATCTACTATATCTTGGTCTTTATTTACACTTTTGGTCTCTCTCAAGAGAAACCATATGATATTTACACACATGTGTCTGATTTATGTCAGCTAAGAGTGTGTTCTCAGCGTGCATCCATTTAGGTAGAACTGTCTGAAGTGTACCCTTTCTGGCAGAGTAGTACTCCACTGTATGAAAAAATACCTACTTTATCCATTCATTAGTTAGTGGGCATTTGGGCTGTTTCCAAGATTTAGCTATTGTAAATTCTGCCTCTGTTAACGTAGGTGTGTATATATTGCTCTGGTATGATGGTTTTAATTCTTTCAGGAAGCTAGGAAGAGCGGAAGAGCTGGGTCAAACGGAACCTCTAGTTTTAGTTTTTTGAAACATCTCCACACTGATTTCCACAGTGGTTGCACCAGTCTACACTCTGGTTGACTTCCTTTTTTTTTGTTTTTTGTACCAGGAACTGAACTCATGACCTCCAGCTTGCCAGGCAGGCGCTATGCCACTGAGCTGTATCCCCAACCATCTTTTGTTTGGTTTTGAGATGAGGTCTCACTAGGTAGTCCAGGCTATCCTCAAACTCCTGGTGATCCTTCTGCCCCAGTCTCCTGAGTGGTGGGATTACAGGTATGTGTCACAACACCCAGCAACTTCTTGATCATTCTTTCTGAAATGAGAAGGAATCTCTGTATTATTTTAATTTGCTTCTCTTGAATGACTAGTAATAGTGGACATTTTCTCATATATTTATTTACTCTTTCTACTTCTGTACCTGAGAAGTGTCTATTTATTTCCGATGCCCATTTTTGGGTTGGGTCTTTAAATTTGGGGAGTGTGTGTTGTTGTTGTTTTTTTTTTTGAGTTCTTTATATATTCTAGATAGTAGTCCTTTGTCTGAGGAACAGCTGGAAAATTTTTTTTCCCACTCTGTGGGTTGTCTCTTCACTCTGTTGCTGTGCAAAACCTTTTTAATGAACTGACGGAGATGGGGATATAGCTCAGCAGCACAAGCGCAGACCTAGCAAGCAAAAGGTCCTGAGTTCGATTTCTGATACTAAAAATAAATAAATAAGTTCCAGTTTTGTTTTGTTTTTTTTTTTTGCAGTACTGGGAATCAGACTCAGGACCTTGTGATTCTAGTTGTTGAATCTTTATGATATTTCCTGTGCCATCAGGGTTTTGTTCATAAAGTATTTGCCTACACTAATGTCTTCAAGAATTCTACCTATTCATCTTCCAGCAGATTTAATGTTTCTGTTTTAATATTTATATCTTTGATCCATTTTAATTTTAGTTTAGTGCATGGTGAAAAATATGGGTCTAGTTTAAATCTTTGGCATGTGCAAAGCCAGGTTTTCCAGCACCTTTTATTAAAGAGGCTAACTTCCTTGCATTGATGGTGTTTGGCTCCTTTGTTGAAGATAAGCTGGCTAAGTATTTCTGGTGTTGTTTCTGCAGCTTCTAATCTATTCCATTGATCCTGGGGTCTGTTTTTTTTTTCTAGTACTATGCTGTTTTTATTATAGTAACTTTGTAGTATAATTTCAAGTCAAGGATTGTGATGGCCCCTGCCTTCTCTTTGTTCCCCGGAATTACTTTTGTTACTGTAGGTCTCCTCTGGTTCCGAATGAATTTCAGGATTACTTCCTCTAATTCTGTGAGCTATGTTATTGGTATTTTGATTGAGATTGCATTAAATCAGTATAGCAATTTTGGAAGTATGGCCATTTCACTATACTCATTCTTCCTACCGGAGAACAAGGGATATCTCTCATTTCCTGATCTTCTCTTCCATCTCTTATTTCAGAGTGCTACAGTTTTCATTGTAAAGGTTTTTTACTTTTTCACTAGAGCAATGCCTAGGTATTTCTTTTCTTTTTTCTTTTCTCTGGATGCTATTGTGTTTTCTTTTTTGTTTGAGACAGGGTTGCTATGTTGCCCAGGTTGGCCTTAAATTGACAGCGATCCTCCTGCCTCAGCCTCTGAGTGTTGGGATTACAGGTGTGCATCAAATGCCTAGTTTGTGAAAAGTGTTGTTTCTTTGATTTCACTCAGGGAGTCTGTTGCTTGTGTATAGGAATGCTATTGATTTTGAGTGTTGACTTTATACACACTATGTTACAAGTAATTTAAAGTCAAATGCAACTGTTGCCTACTTTGCTAATTCACATTTTTCTCCAGCTGTGGTCAGTTGAGCCAGATGTTGTAGCTCAAATATCTTACTGTTGCTCTCTTAAGTCTAGACCTCCCCCCTGTTTTAAATTTATCCTAACCCTGAGTTCAATTCCCAAGACCAGTAAATAAATACAAAAGCAAATAAATACATAAAGAAACTTGAGGTTTGTCCTACTTCCCTAGAAAATATTTTTTTCAAGTGTCAAATGGTGATTTGGCAATTCAAATCAACAAGGCCATTCTGAAGAGTTAATTTGAATTAGAAGAGATAAGAAATAGAATTGAGTCAGGCAAAAGAAAAACACCTTACATACAAGGCTAGAAGAGCTACATTTTGAAAATCTGGCCAGCAGTGCTCAAAAGAAAAGGCTATTTTAGCCAGGCTTGGTACGTACACCTGTAATCCCCACACTAAGGAGGTCAACGCAGGAGGATCACTGAGAGTTTGAAGCCAGTCTGGGCTACATAGCAAGACCCTGTCTCTGTCAAAAAAAAAAAAAAAAAAGAGGTTGTTCAGAGGTTAGTATGCTGTTTGGGAAGGTCATTCAAGCTCATGGTCTACCATCCTGGTGTATAAAAACTGCTACACATATTATGACCCTAGAATGTGTAAAGGTTTCAGAATTAGGATGCACAAAAGGTTGACATCTTAGGGAACAATTATGAGGCATACATACAATCTTTTCTTGTTGTTTTGTTGCGGTCTTTTTTTTAAAGGCAAAGCTCTCACTCTGCCGTTCAGGGTGGCTTGGAATCACCATGGCAACCCTCCAGCCTCAGCCTCCCGAGGGCTGGGATGTTTCCAGGTGTGCACCACCACACCCGCTGACATCTGCTTCCTTCCAGGACTGTACAGTCAAGAAGGGATGGTGCAGAGTACCTGTCTTTTTATCTTGTAGAACCTCAAACTGGAATTTCCAAGGCACCTCTCTCGCTGCATCCCTCTGGGTATCGCCTTTCCTGACGTGTGCCTTATTCATTTATCGCTGACTCCCTGTTCAGATTGTGCAGCTCCCGTCGTCCGGTCTGGCTTTAAATGGGCCATTACAGCCAGGCCAGACGGGAGCTGCACAATCTGCCAAGCCTGTCTGCCTTGGACTGTAAACAGCTGACGGAGAGGCAGTTTGGCACGTTCTCTCTGTGAATCATCATCGTGGCTGAGCAGCAAGGCAGTTAGAGATCTAACAAACATGTCGGTCGGCAGGTTGCGGACTTTAGCGCAAGGCTGATCCCCTTCCATCATCTTCATGATCCTGATTCCCCTGAAGAGCAGGGGAAACTTGACTTCATCTATTTTTCCTACTTTGGGCGCCCTGGAAGCTGGTGCCAGATGGGTTAAGAGATCTATCAGTGACGTCTGTCGGTGATTGTCTGAGCCGCTGTGTTTGCCCATTTCTGTAGCTGTTTGGTGTACTATTTTTACATACATTCGGGAACTTGAAATGTTTTAAAATATGATTCACTCCAGGCTATTCAAAGTGCTGACTTTCGAGTAGGTGGGGAATTACAGTTTCACCAATTATTGTTAGGGAGGGGATGCTCAGATTTTGCCTTTTAGGGAGGGTGGTGTGCTGGAACGGAACCCAGAACCTTACACCTGCTTTACCACTGAGCTACAACCACACCCTCTTTCTTTTCACCCTTGTTTTGTTTTTTTCCCCTGAAAGACTTTAAGCAGGAGCCAGGTGCAGTGGTGCATACCTTGTAATGCCAGCACTCTGAGGCTGAGGCAGGAGGATCACAAGTTTAAGGGCAGCCTGTGCTTCTCAGCCAGACTCTGTCTCAAAAATTTTTTATTTTTTTATTTATTTTTTTCCGGTACCAGGGATCGAACTCAGGACCTTGCGCTTGCCAGGCAAGCGCTTATGCCACTGAGCTATACCCCCAGCCCCATCAAAAAATTTTTTAAAAGGTTAGGGGCAGGTGGCTATGGGCGATGGGGATGTAGCTCGGCGCAAAGCTTGGCATTCAATCCTCAGTACATAAAAAATATTTTAAACAGAAAAAGACAGGATCCTACATACGGTACCAAAAGGAGACAGTCTGTTCTCAGGAAGAGCCTGCACCGGCAGGGGATCGGGCTAGCAGAGGGCAGTGGTTAGGAGTTGCAGCAGGAGACAGCCTGAGCAGGCGGCCTAGGGTCAGAGAAGTGGATGGCTGTGGGATTTTCACAGGAAGTGAGGAAGTGGCACATGGCGCTGATAGATAGATGTGTGGAGGTGGGGAGGTCAAGGCACAGATGCCGCGCTGCATCCAGAAGTGGACTCGCAATTCCTGAGAAGGACACTAGCATGGAGCGAGGGGGAGGTCAGGTGGGAGAATCTGTGCGGGAGAAGCGGAGAGACCCAAGGGCTGGGTGAGACCAAAATGCCCAGGGCAGGGGAGGAGGCAGTGGAGACTCAGGCGGGAGAGGCAGAGGAGAAACATAAAGGGGGAGACAGACTCTCAAGCTATATGACCGTGAAGTGGGGCCTACTGGCACATGCCTGTGATTCCAGCACTTGGGAGGCTGAAGCAGGAGGATTACCTCAAGTTTGAGGCCATATTGGGCTACATACTGGGTTTAAGGCCAGCATGAATTAGACAGTGTGATTCTGTCTCAAAAGAAAACAACACAATTCCATGTGTGATGATGGTTTTTACCAGTGGTTCTGAAGAGCACTGTGACGGTCTAGGAATGCTTGGGCTTCTCACAGCTGGTGCACCACAGGCGTCTCCATGGTAAAGGTGGGGATGTGTTAAACATCCTGTAACACGAAGGACAGCCCCACCCTCCCTGCAAGGAAGTACCCTGATGGAATGGCAGCAGTGGTTAGATGGAAAATCCCTGGTTGACATGTTTGTATTTTCCCTGCTTAGTATAATGCTATACGAAGCTTTACTTCAGAACACATTTCTGTGTGTTATAGTAGTAATAATCCAAAATGTGCCAAGTACTGTTGAATGAATTTTTACTCTTTTTTTTTTTTGTCTTTTTTTGAGACAGGGTCTCACTATGTATCCCAGGCTGACCTTGAACTCAGCGATTCTCCTGCCTCAGCCTCCCTAGTAGCTGGGACCACAAACATGCAGCACCCACACAGGGCAACTTCTCTCTCACCAGCAGTCCTGCAGTTTCCAGTGGGTTGAGTGGTGGTCCTCCAAAAACTGTGTCCCCCAGAACCTGTACACATAGCCTTATTTGGAAATAGCATCTTTGCAGATGGATGTAAATTAGGTTCTCAAAATGAGATCATTGTGGATTATTTCTTTACCATAGTTTTCAGCACTGGGGATGGGGGCTAGAGCAAACATTCTGCCACTAAGCTACACTTCCAACCCAGAGATCGCCCAGTGTCCATTGTCCTCATAGGAAGACTAGACACAGAGGAGAATGCCACATGAAGACAGAGGGTGGCATGATCACCCATACACAAGAAATCCTGGAACCACTGGCAGCTGAAAGAGGCAGAAAAGCGAGTCCTCAGCAGCCTTCACGGGTGCAGACTCTGCCAGCCCTGCAATTTTCCATTTCTGGCCTCCAGAGCTCAAGGGAATAGTCTCTGTCCAATCCACCAAGTTTGTGCTAATGCAATACTATTACAGGTGACTAAGTTAGGTGGAAATTAGCATAGTCAGAGACAGTCAGCAGAGGATGGGCCTGCAGGGAAGTTGGCAGGAGAACCAGAGCCATCAGATTGGTTGCTGGAGGTGAACATGGAGACAGCCAGGCCTCAGGGTGCAGACACAATATCCAGGCCTGAGAGGTACACAGCAACCTGAGCTTTTACTGCCCTCAGCACTGCCAGTCCAGTGGGCCCAGACAGGCACCAGGCGCATCCTTATATTATACAGCATCCAGTGCAAATTCCTTGTGGGAGACCGCTGAGAAACCTGCGGTCAGCATCCATTTTGTAAACTACCAGCCATTTTGAGAGTTGAGTTCCAGTTTCCATATATGGTCAGTTTCCTGTGGTTTCCATATATGGTCAGTTTCCTGTAGATTATGTAATATCGCCTGATGCTCTGACCACCCTCGCACGATATCTGGACCTCCCTCCGTTGCCCAGTTACCCGTTGACGTCAATCCCCACTCCCGCACTGTATATAAACCCGAGCTTTCTGCTCAATAAACGAGACTTGATCAGACTCCTGTCTTGTCTCCGTTTCTTGTGTCTCTTGTCCTTTTATTTCGCCCTACCCGTCTAGGGCCTTCGTTGACTACCCGCAGGTTGGGACAAGTGGCGCCCAACGTGGGGCTCTAGAACGAGGGATTCAAGGGCACGGACGCTGTTTTGGAAATCGTGCGCACGTCTCCGACGAGACTGGAGAGAAAAGAGGATCGGTCCGACGCAGGAGCCTGCTGCATCTGACGCACCTCGGTAAGAACAGCGCATATAATGGGACAAGCAATGAGTAAACATGAAATGTTTGTTGAAGGTTTAGAAAAGGCTCTAAAGGCACGAGGAATAAAGGTAAAGTATAAACAATTGATAGAATTTTTTGATTATATAAATGAAGTTTGTCCTTGGTTTCCTATTGAAGGAACACTTAATTCACAGAAATGGAAAATAGTTGGTGATGCACTTAAGGCTTATTATACAACTTTAGGCCTGCAAAGGTTCCAATAACTGCTTTTTCATGTTGGAATTCAATTGATGAAATTTTATCTCAAAAGAATTTTGATGTTACAGTTGCTAATGTAGTTGAAAAAGGCAAAACTATTTTACAAGAAAATATTCAAAATGAGGCTTTAGAACAACTAGCAATTCAAAATACGCCTTTGTTCTGACATTGGAACTGCTTATCAGCAAGGTCTTGCTATGGCTGCTGCTAAAAAAGGGTATACAGTTAAACAATTTTTATCACAACAAAATAGAAACAAATGCTTTACTTGTGGAGAAACTGGTAATTTTGCCAAAAATTGTAACAATGCTTCTTCCAATAATGCTTCCTCTAACAATCCTAAAATTAAAACACCAGGATTATGCCTTAGATGCAAGAGAGGAAAACATTGGACTAGTGAATGTAAATCAGAAAGAGATATTGAAGGCAGAGAATTAACTCTGATGCAGGGAAATGGGAATTGGGGCCAGCCCCAGGCCCCCACACCCAAACCCAGACAAATTTATGGGGCGCTCAATTTTGTTCCACAAACCAACAATTCATCACAAAGCCACAACAATCCATTTCAGATCTCTGCAGAGCCACAACAGGAAGCGCAGGATTGGACCTCAGTTCCACCTCCTACATAGTATTAACTCCTGAAATGGGGGTTCAGGCTCTTCCTACAGGAATTTTTGGACCTCTACCAGAGGGTACTTTTGGACTCATAATAGGATGTAGTAGTTCTACACTTAATGGTATTCAAGTTATTCCAGGAGTTATAGATAATGATTATACAGGAGAAATTAAAGTTATGACGTCCTCTCCTAAATTCATTAGTACTATTCAAACAGGACAAAGGTTTGCACAATTGTTACTTCTGCCTCTAATTCAGACACCTAATAAAATTGTCTCACAACAGAGAGGTAATAAAGGATTTGGCTCGTTAGATGTATATTGGGCAAAAGTTATTTCTACACATAAACCTCTCATGACTTTACGGTTAGATGGTAAAGAGTTTTCTGGACTAATTGACACAGGTGCTGATGTTACTATTATTAAAAAAGAGATTTGGCCCAAGGCTTGGCCTTTGGATATTACTATGACTCACCTGAGAGGCATAGGGCAAAGTCAAAACCCAGAAAAAAGTTCAAAAATATTAACTTGGGAAGATTCAGAAGGTAATAAAGGCACTATACAACCTTATGTTATAGCTGGTTTACCAATAAATCTATGGGGAAGAGATTTGCTATCTCAAATGGGCATGATTATGGGCAGCCCTGATTGTGTGGTTACTGCTCAAATGTTGAGAAGTGGATTTCTGCCAGGCCAAAGCCTAGGAAAATATAATACTGGAATAACAACACCTATAGAAGCCATTCAAAAAAATAACAGAGCAGGTTTAGGCCATTTTCCATAGGGGCCATTGACACTCCTGTGACCTATGCAGAAAAAATTACTTGGTTATCTGAGGAGCCTGTATGGGTCGATCAATGGCCTCTGTCTTCTATAAAATTAATGGCTGCACAACATCTGGTACAGGAGCAGCTTGAAGCTGGCCATATAATTCCTAGTAATTCACCTTGGAATACTCCTATTTTTGTTATAAGAAAAAATCAGGTAAATGGTGATTGTTACAAGATTTCAGAGCAATAAATAAAACCATGATGTTAATGGGTGCTTTGCAATCAGGTCTTCCATCACCTGTTGCTATACCTTTAAGTTATTTTAAGGTCATTATAGACTTAAAGGATTGTTTTTTCACCATACCATTACACCCTGATGATCAAAAGCAGTTTGCTTTCAGCTTGCCTGCTACTAATTTTAATGCACCCATGAAAAGATTTCAATGGTGTGTCCTTCCACAAGGCATGGCAAATAGTCCTACTCTGTGCCAATCTTTTGTTGCTTCAGCTATACAACCTATAAGAGATCGTTGACCAGATATTTATATCATTCATTATATGGACGATATATTGATGGCTGGACAAAATGGTGGCAAGGTACTTCAATGTTATGATGAAATACAAACTGCTTTATCTATTAAAGGATTACAAATTGCACCTGATAAGGTTCAACTTACAGATCCATATACATATTTAGGCTTTCAAATGAGAGGGTCACAAGTTTTTTCACAAAACTTAAAATTAAGATTAGATAAACTTAAGACTTTAAATGATTTTCAAAAACTTCTTGGGGATATTAATTGGCTTATGCCTTATTTAAAGCTTACTAAAGGTCAATTAAAACCTCTCTATGACATCTTACATGGAGATGCTAACCCCACCTCTCCTCGTGTACTTACACCTGAGGGTAGACAAGCTATACGTACAGTAGAACAAGCCATTTTATCTCAAACAGTTACATTTATGGATTATTATAAACCTTTACAATATATTATTTGTTTTTTTTTTTTTTTTTGCGGTACTGGGGATTGAACTCAGGACCCTGCGCTTGCTAGGCAAGCGCTTATTCCACTGAGCTATATCCCCAGCCCTACAATATATTATTTGTAATACACAATTATCTCCAACTGCTGTTTTTTGGCAAACAGCACCTTTAATGTGGATTCATTTACCTGTTACACCTAAAAAGGTCATTGAGCCATACTATCAAGCAGTATCTGATCTCATAATTCTAGGCAGGGAACAAGGAAGATGTTATTTTGGTAAAGAACCAGATGTCATTATACAACCTTATACTAAAGATCAAATCAATTGGCTTATGCAAACTACTGAGTTTTGGCCTATTGCTTTGGCCTCTTATATAGGTCTTTTAGATAATCATTATCCTCCAAATAAACTTAGTGATTTTGCTAATAAGCATGAATTTGTTTTTCCTAAAGTTACTACACTTCATCCATTAAAAGATGCATTGTTAATATTTACTGATGGTTCTTCTACAGGCATAGCTGCCTATGTTTGCCAAAATCCAGATCAAACGGTACAATTTCAAACAAATAGTACCTCTGCTCAATTGACAGAATTACATGCTGTCATTGCTGTTTTTTCTGATTTTCCTATTCAGTCATTTAATATTTATACAGATAGTGCTTACATCGCACATTCTGTTCCCCTACTTGAGACTGCTGGTCAAATAAAAAATGTTTCCAATGCTGGAAAACTATTTTGACAGTTACAAATGCTTATTATTAAGAGAACTTATCCTTTTTTCATTGGACATTTGCGTGCTCACTCTGGATTGCCAGGACCTTTAGTCAATGGCAATCATAAAGCTGATTTGGCAACTCACTTAAATACAGTTCATCTATTGGCTACTATTAATACTAATGATGATACTGATAAAGTTATCTTGGCACAAAAAAGTCATCACTTACATCACTTAAATGTACAAACTCTTCGACATTTACATAATATTACTAGAGAACAGGCTAGACAAATAGTCAAAAATTGTCCTTCTTGTGCCATACACCTTCCAACTCCTCATTTTGGAGTTAATCCTAGAGGTCTAATTACTAATGCATTATGGCAAGTGGATGTTACTCACATTCCTGAATTTGGTAATCTCAAATATGTTCATGTGACAATTGATACTTTTAGTGGTTTTATTTTTGCTTCTCTTCAATCTGGTGAAGCTACTAGACATGTGATTAGTCATATGCTTAATGCTCTTTCTGTCTTGGGATGTCCACAACAGATAAAGACCGATAACGGTCCAGGTTATTCCAGTTCTACCTTTTCAAAATTCTGCAAACACCTTAATATTCAACATATTACAGGTATACCTTATAATCCTCAAGGTCAAGGAATAGTTGAAAGAGCACATCTTTCTGTAAAACTTACTATAAATAAAATAAAAACGGGGGAATGGTATCCCACAAGGGGGTCACCAAGAAATATTCTTTGTCATGCTCTATTTATTCTCAATTTTTAAAATTTGGATGCAAATGGACAATCAGCAGCTATTCGCTTCTGGCACACAGAGACACAAAAACAGTTTGCTTCTGTACTATGGAAGGACCCTATAACTAATTTGTGGCATGGTCCAGATCCGGTCCTCATGTGGGGCCGAGGATCAGTATGTATATACTCTAAAGAAATGAAATCTGCAAGATGGTTACCAGAACGATTGGTAAAACAAATAGATTCTAAACAACAAACACAAGACAAATTTAATGATGGTTCTGAGGACAAAGAATTGTCCTAAAGATATTATTAATACTTGGGATTATTGTATATGTACTGTTGATGTATAATTGCAAATTCACTTTTCATATTCATGAAAACAAGTGTAAGACTGACTGTTAAAAATTGTTATTGAGAGTCTTGTTTGTGTCCTTAAGAACTAAGAAAACCCAAGAGTTAAGATTCTGTTCAGCCAGAGAGCTCCTGGTGGATACAGAATATTCCCGAGAATGAGTGGTCTGGCCAACTGCCTGTTCTCGCCTAATGGCTTTTAATGAATATTTTGGGTATCATGTTGATAAGGACATAAACAATAAAATAATAAATTAGTATAAAAATTTTTATAAAACTGTTCTAAGATTCAAACTCAAATTTGATACAAAACAAAATTATATAATCATATAACAAAAAGTTTAAGTATTCCTTTACACCAAGCATTACAAACAGCTCTTTCAGATAATGCATTCCAAAACTTGGATTCTGACATTGGGAATTTTTATCATCCTGTGGCAACTTTCTGATAGTGGTCTTCAATCTTCCTCGTGGCAAGCAGGATTTGTGCCAGTCAGGCAAGGAACGCAAGGTATGTTGGCCAAACAAGGCATGTTTGGTGCTCCATGTGACTGTGAGGGAGGTACTATTACAACCAAGCCTAAACAATATACCAGTTACACAGATTGCGGTAATAAAATATCTTACTTAACATACATGAGAACCATAAAAGGAGTTTACATACAAAGCTACAAGTGTTATTATAAGCCTCCAGTGATATCCTATGGCCAACGAGAATTATGTCCTACAGAATGTACTACTTACTATACCACAATGCATTCTTCTTGTTATAAATCAGTCCAAGAATGCACAGGAGTAGATAATAATATATATTGTACAGCTATATTGCAGCGCACTGCCACTGGTGCCTTTGGAGATGATTGGTCTAATATTCCATGGACTTTAAAAAGCCATAAATATATTCAGGCTTCATGCCGCGGCACCCCAGGTAAACCGGTGTGCTGGAATAGGACTGCCCCGATACATATTTCTGATGGTGGCAGACCACAAGACAAAATTAGAGAAATTAATGTACAAAGACAAATGGAAAACGTTATAAAACAGATATCTTTAAAATCTTTAAAAACCAATCATCACACTCTAACATTTTCTAAATTACAAGAAATTGATTTAAACATTCAAAACTCGGATATTCTAACAGCTACTTTAATGGCTCTTAATGTGTCTAATCCTAATTTAGCTAAAGAATGTTGGCTGTGCGTGACTCAAGGTACTCTCATGCCTCTCGCCATTCCCTCAAATTTCACTCTAAATAATGTTATAAACCCTATACATCCTAATTGCACCTTAGGTTTACCTTTTAAAGTTCAAGCTGTAGCTGTTAAATTTATCTCCTGTATACAAGGAAGTTTTCAGAGCAACAAATATGCAATTGATGTTGGATTCGTTACTTTTGCTGATTGTATTCAAACAATTACTTATAGTTCTTCCATTTGCCTTTCAAAAGGACAAGTATTCATATGTGGAGGAAATCTAGCTTTCACCTTTTTACCTGATAACTGGACAGGATTATGTGTTATAGCTACCTTGTTACCTGCTATAGAAATCGTACCTGGGGATGAACCTATTCCCATTCCCAGCTTTGATTATGCTGTAGGTCATCTTAAAAGAGTTAAAAGGGTAGTTCAATTTATTCCTTTATTAGTAGGATTAAGAATTTCGGGAGCTCTAGTCACAGGTTCAGCAGGGGTAGGAGTTGCTGTACATTTTTATAACAAACTCTCTAATCAGATAGTTGATGAGGTCCAAGCCTTATCTAGCACTATTCAAGATATTCAAGATCAGATAGATTCCTTAGCGGAGGTAGTCCTCCAAAATAGAAGAGGATTAGATCTTTTAACTGCAGAACGGAGGAATTTGCTTGGCTTTACAGGAACGCTGTTGCTTTTATGCAAACAAATCTGGCATCCTTGGAGACAAGATAAAAAGGCTCCAGGAAGATCTGATACAGAGACGAAAAGAATTATTCGAAAATCCACTTTGGAGTGTGTGGAATGGAATTTTACCCTATCTTCTCCCTCTACTAGGACCTTTAATTGTGTTATTATTGATTCTTTTACTTGGACCTTGTATTCTTAACAAATCGGTGGCTTTTATTAAACAAGTGATCAACGTAATGGATGCCATAGAGATGCGACGGATTCAGGTCCATTATCACAGGCTTGACATGGCCGATAGAGACCTCGAGAAGGCAAATCGTAACAATGCCCAGTAATATCGATGGGCTATTCTAGCTTTCTCACCTTGGTGCGCTGGACTGGATAGCCAGAGATGGGCAACTGGAGGCTCACGTGTATTATCAACTACCGCCTAAGACAGGAACAAGGCCTTTTGCTGCCTTGCTTTCCAGTGACGGGTAAGGTATAGTTTGGTTCCACGTGAAAGCATCCTCACCTAAGATAGGCACAGTCCCCTCAAGGAGATTTGGTCTTTTAATAAATAAAATAAAAAAGGGGGGACCTGTGGGAGACCGCTGAGAAACCTGCGGTCAGCATCCATTTTGTAAACTACGAGCCATTTTGAGAGTTGAGCTCCAGTTTCCATATATGGTCAGTTTCCTGTGGTTTCCATATATGGTCAGTTTCCTGTAGATTATGTAATATCGCCTGATGCTCTGACCACCCTCGCGTGATATCTGGACCTCCCTCCGTTGCCTAGTTACCCGTTGACGTCAATCCCCACTCCCTCACTGTATATAAACCCGAGCTTTCTACTCAATAAATGAAACTTGATCAGACTCTTGTTTCCGTTTCATGTGTCTCTTGTCCTTTTATTCCACCCTCCCCGTCTAGGGCCTTCGTTGACTACCCGGGGATGGGGACAATTCCTAATTCCTTACTATCTTCTCTATAATTTGGTATTTCCTTTAATGTTTTTGTGTTAACTAATATGAAGATAATATTATGTAATACAACACCCAGTGGTAATTCCCTACTATATTCTGTATAATTTTGTATTTTCTGTATTGTTTATGGCTTATTCTGGTTCATATGTCTCCATTCTTTTGTCTTTAAAATAAAATTAAAATCTGTCTAAAAAAAATAAATAAAACATTTTATCTGCATCCTGGTTTGGGGCTCCTTTAGGTAATGGAACACTGGCATCCTGTGTTTCTGTTATGCCTCTCATGGGTTCTGTATGCCTCACTGTTGCTTGTTAAAGTGCTACAAGGTTTAAGTTGGGAGCAAGGAGCACTGTGATGGCTTTTATCTGGGTTTCTGACTTGTTTGCTGTTGATAAGGAGGCTTGGTCACTTGTCACAGACAGCTTCTAGGGACGGTTTTGATTGACAGCTTGTGCACTCAGGCATGTTTGAGAGCTCAGGTGGAGGCTGCGGGGGCAGGTCCTGCAGTTCACCTCAGTAGGGATGTTGTTACCAGTATCAGAAAATGGTTTTCGTGTTTTTCCCCTGGGAATCTTTTTCCTCTCCGATTAAAGCTCCTGAACCCTTAGAAAATGAGTGCCCCTCTATAACGGCACTGCAGAAAGGCATTCCCTTGAGACCACAGATCCCATCGCTGGGTTAGCTGGCAATCGGAAATCATGCTCTTCTGGGAAATCACGATGTAAAGGCACAGTCACCCCAGCATCTGGAGAGGGATGATGCTTTATTCGACCAGGAAGAGACACAGTGAAGAGAGCTGATCTCTGGGCAGTGCCAGGGACAGCTACCTCCAGAAACACCTGTATTCCTGAGGCCTAAACAGTATAGCAGAGTCAAACGGAGGACCTCACACTTGCCAGGCAGGCGCTGTGCCACTGAGCTACATCCCGACCCCAAACAGTACATCTTTAAAGGAGTGTCTTCAGCCTACTCTCTGCTTTTCTTTCTTTCATGCTCTCCCTGAAGTTAGAAAACAATCCGTTCAGGTCGCTGCTCATCGGCTTACTCTTCTGCTTGGCAACGGCTGTGCCTATGTCTTCAAGGTGTGTTTTTCTGAGGACTGAAGCCCCTTCCTGGGAAAGCTTTTGGTCTTGAGGGTCTGTCTCCCCTTGAGATGGTGAGGATGTGCAAAGGAGAGCTGGGCTCCAAAGATAAAAGTTCTGTGTCTCACCTAGAGTCACTCTTCTGTCCCTTCTGCACTGTCCCTCTGAGAAATAATGCAGTTCACAGAGCAGTGGTCCAGGACAATTCTCTGCCCTGCTGCTGCTGGATGCCAGGTCTCTCGAGGAACTAGGTTTCCATCTGTCCAGGTTGGTTGCCCACCCCAACTCTGCAATGGTTACCCAGCTGCAGGATGCCCCCCAACTCTGCAATGTTTGGATCCAGGCTAACCTCAAACTGGCAGAAATATTCCTGCCTCAGCCTCCCAAGTACTAGGATTGTAGGAATGCACCACCATGCCTGCCCCCAGGGACATATTCTTAAAAACTGGTCTAGATTTAATCCTCAAGTTCTGAAAAAAAATGAATGAAAAAGTTTTAGTCCAAATTTATCTGGCTTTCTGCCCTTAGGACAGAACTGGAGAGTAGGGATCAAGTAGGGATCAAAGTAGGGCTCAAGCAGGGATCAACTTCACCCCCTCAGGAAGGCTACTCCAACAGAGCTGAGCGGCCAGGATAAGGAAGGCCATTACCGCCTGATGAGTATGAATAAAAGAGAGACATCCCGAGAGACCCTCACGAGTTTCATAACAAGCACAAACCATCAGCCTACACCCCAGCGCGGAGCGCACACCTGCAATCCCAGCACCTGGGAGGCTGAGGCAGGAGGACTGGCACGAGTTCGAGGCCAGCCTGGGCTACACAGTAAATTCCAGACCAGCCTGCATTACATAGGGAGACCCTGTCTCAAAACAAACACCCAAAACAAAAATACAGTCCTTGGTTCCACCATGAAAAAGGTTTTTTTTTTTCCTCTGATTCTTGTTGGTGAGATTTATTACAAGAGCTCTGTTAATTGCTGGCCTGTAGGAAAAGTTCTGAGTAGTCTGTTTATAGTTACAAACCTAAAACCTATAGAAAGGTTGGCCAGTACATCTAAGAGAGCACTCTGACTTAAAAGTAATTGTTCTGTGTGTTTCATGTGTTTCATATGTCTGTCTGTCTGTCTGTTTAATCTGTGTTAATAACCAGGTAAACACCTGCAGCTCCTTCACTGAAGAAAACTATTTTTTTAGCTCAATCATTTCTTTTTCTTCTGAGTCTTTTTGGAATTTCCATGGAAAACTGGTTGTATTTGTTTTCAGGATAGGCTCAAGGTTTACACAGGACTTATAAATAAAACCTTTAAATTTTCATAACATAAAGATTAAATATGATGTAAATTAACATGCACGTTAACTTATAGGGATATGTTCTCTTCCAAAAGTTCTACTTACGCCCCTTGTGCACGTCTCGCCGAGCCAGCGCCCGTGCTTGGGATCGGGCCGCAGCCTCCTCAGCGGCCGCCCGCGGTCTGCTGACCATGGATCCCCGCAAAGTAAACGAGCTTCGGGCCTTCGTGAAAATGTGTAAGCGAGGAGATGCGCTTCCTGAGGGAGTGGGTGGAGAGCATGGGGGGGAAAGTACCACCTGCTACTCATAAAGCTAAATCAGAAGAAAATATCAAGGAGGAAAAAGCAGATAGTAAGAAGACAGAGGAAAACATAAAGACAGACGAGCCATCAAGTGAGGAAAGTGATCTAGAGATTGACAATAAAGGTGTAATTGAACCAGACACTGATACCCCTCAAGAAATGGGAGGAGATGATGGATCAAGCAAATGAAAAGAAAGGGGCGGCCATCGATGATCTGAACGATGGCGAACTACAGAAAGCCCTTGATTTGTTCACAGATGCCATCAAGCTGAATCCTCGTTTGGTCATTCTGTATGCCCAGAGAGCCAGTGTCTTCATCAAATTGCAGAAGCCAAATGCTGCCATTCGAGATTGTGACAGAGCCATTGAAATAAATCCTGATTCGGCTCAGCCATACAAATGGCGAGGGAAGGCACACAGACTTCTGGGCCATTGGGAAGAAGCAGCCCATGATCTTGCTCTTGCTTGTAAACTGGGTTATGATGAGGATGCAAGCGCAATGCTGAAAGAAGTTCAGCCCGGGCCCAGAAAATTGCTGAACATCGGAGAAAGTATGAGCGAAAACGTGAAGAACGAGAGATCAAAGAAAGAATAGAAAGGGTTAAGAAGGCTCGAGAAGAACATGAAAAAGCCCAGAGGGAGGAAGAAGCCAGACGGCAATCAGGAGCTCAGTATGGCTCTTTTCCCGGTGGTTTTCCTGGGGCAATGCCTGGTAATTTCCCAGGAGGGATGCCTGGAATGGGAGCAGGTATGGCAGGCATGCCTGGACTCAGTGAGATTCTTAGTGACCCAGAGGTCCTAGCAGCCATGCAGGATCCAGAAGTTATGGTGGCCTTCCAGGATGTGGCCCAGAATCCTGCAAATATGTCAAAATATCAGAGTAATCCAAAGGTTATGAATCTCATCAGTAAATTGTCAGCCAAATTTGGAGGTCAAGCATAATGCTCATCTGACAAAGCCCTTCCTAAAAGAAAGGCAACCTAGATCACTTAATGGATGTTGCAATAATACAAACCAGTGTACCTCTGACCTCATCAGGAGAGCTGGGGTGCTTTGAAGATAATCCCTTCCCCTCTGTACCAAATGGAGCTGAAGTGTTTTACAATGGTTTTCCATCAGGGTATTCATTCAGACATTCAGATAATGTTTTCCTACTAGGAATTAAAAACCTTAAAAACTTTTTTTTTGGGTACTGGGAATCAAACTCAGGACCTTGTGCTTGGCAGGCAGGCATTATGCCACTGAGGTATATCCCCAGCCGTACAAGTACTTTTTAAACGTTAAATATTTAAAACATTCAAAGGGTCTTATTAATCCCTAAATTTTTCTTTATTAATCATTTTAGATTTTTCCTTTGAATTATTGGGCAAGGAAGATACTTATGTATGAAGTTTATGGCTGTAGTAAAATAAAGGTTTTTTGGTGGGAAGCAAATCTCATTTAAGAAGATACAGTTTGAGTTGGATATATGGTTACCAAGGTATTTTGATTTGGCTTTTTTTAAAAAAGATTTCTGATTTTTAAGATGATTTACTTCAGTATAACTATTGGGACCACCAGTATTTGAATATGATCTGGATAGGGACTGGAAGTACTGGTAGGGCAGCAGCAGTCTTATACAATGTTTTCTATTTATATGCACCCTTGTACAGTTTGCATTTAAATCTTACACTGTGCTGAAGGGGTGATCTTTTTCCTAAGCCACAGTGGAGTTGGGTTACTTAGCTCTGTTCTTTTCCAAAATACCAAATAAATATTTTATATTATTTCCACTAGGGAAAATACAGGAGTATGTTTCTTTTTATATATCTGTTCAGAAATCTTCATCAGAAAATGACCAATTGTTTGCTTTCTGCGTGTATTTTCTCCTTTAACCTTTTGGAGCTAAAGGTAATGTTTGTTTCACCAGTGTCATTACTGTTATGACCATTCCCAGTATAATTGTGCAAGCATATTTAATGCTGGGTTTAATTTAGCATGTAGTATGTGCCAAGTAATATCCATAACAGCTGTGGTTTCTTTCCTTGGCCTTGAAATTGCTTATTTGTTGTACTAGGGTCTGGAAAAATCTTACCATATCAAGACATTGGAAGAAGATTGCCTTTGGCGTTTGATCTTTAACTTAGGAAATACATATTGTAGTTACAGTTTAAAAACAAAACGAAACAAAAGTTCTACTTAAATTGGCTTATAGACAAAAAGAAAAACAAGAAAGAAATAAAACTCAAGATGTTAACTCAAATGCCTGTGGTTCATGAGCTTAACAGAAGGCTAATTTAAATCAGTTGGTATGGCACTGGGGATGTAGCTCAGTGGAGTAAACACCTGCCTGGCAAGAACAAGGTCCTGAGTTCAATCCCTAGAACTGCTAAATAAATAAAATCAGTTGGAAGGAGTAAAAAATGTCTTTAAGATTTGCTGTATATTTCCACCCAGGTTGTTAGACAACTAAGATAATATCAAAATCCAGTTTTAAAAATGTAACAAGCACCTGCGTGGCCAGTCTGTGTACAATAACTACAGAGTTTTCCTTGGTCAAAGATTATATACACCTCAGTCCAGAAACTTAATTCTTTCCACAGGTGGCAAACTGGATGAGAACCAAGTCACCTTTTCTTGTAAGGTTAACACTGAACCTAGGGCTGGGTATATAGCTCAGTGGCACAAGGGCCTGCCTTGCAAGCACAAGGTCCTGAGTTCGATCCCCAGTACCTCCAAAACACTGACCCTAACCACTGAATTTGATTTGATTCTCCCCCGGTTTGGTTTGTGACCACAATCATGGAAATAACTAAAAGCATAAATCAAAGCCAGGTGTGGTGGTGCACACATGTAATCCCTGCACTTGGGAAGCTGAAGCAGGAGGATCATTGCAAGTTTGAGGCCAGCCTGGGCTACAGAGTGAGCTCAAAGCCAGTCTGAACTGCATAGTGAGACCTTGTCTCAAAAAGACAGAAAAAAAAAAGAATCATGAACCAAGATACATGTATATCGTTCATGTAATTAACAGGTCAAGACCTCTGGGAAGAGTGGAAACTACCTCTAGGAGATTTGGTGCAGAGATCCTGGAATATAGTAACATGAGAACAAGAAGGTGGGAAATGGGGTCCCTGGGACCCAACAAGGATCTGAAGCGAGAATTGAAGCACATGGGGAGAGTGAAGAGAGAGACCTCAATGAGGAAGGGGTGGCAAATTCTCTCTCCCTGAGCCCTGACTCACTGTGTGGGAGGGGCAGCTCAGACAGTGCTTGCAGGTGACTGTGGTGACCCCAAAGGCCTCCACACAGAAATGCCCCAAGAGAATGGAGCAGTGGACACAGGTGACTGCAGTGTCTGATCGGGTTCAGATGTTCCCCAAGAGAGGGCAAGGGCCGTAGCCATCTAGAGGGGCCGGCTGAAGAGCTGAGCTCAGGCCGGCAGGAGGCACGCGGAGTGCTGTGAACTGAACAAATCCGGTGCCAGCCTCACAGCCAGAACCACTGTCTTCGTTATTTTTCTCTCGTTGCTGAGACAAAATGCCCAAGCCAAAAGAGGGCAAGGTTCATGGCGGTGGAATACAGCAAAAACAACCAGAGCAAAAGAGAGGAATGGCGGCAAGCAGCCATTCCCCTACATTGTAAACAGCCTGCCCCCTGTGGGGGCGTGTAGCTCTCACACAGTCTCCATGCCCTCCTCTTCCACAGGCTCAGGATGTGTGCAAAATAAGCACCCCAGCTTCCTGCTGAGTCACTCAGCCAAACCTCTAGACTCCCCAAGTTGACACAATGTATCAACCATAACAACCACCCTGCCCTTCAGTGGAACTAAAGATGCAGGATAATCCACTCCTTTGCAATAAATAGCTTCCTGGGCTCTGTCTGCCCACTTTTGTCCACCAGTGACAGCACAGACATGTACTAATGTGGACATTTTTTCTTACTTTCTCTTTTTTTTTTTCTTGATTGTTTTAGTTTCTGTATGAGTGTGAACGTTGTTTCTAGTCTTCTTGTTATTGTTCTGTTCTTTTTATCTCTTCTCTCTTTCCCTCCTGTCTTCTGCACCAGTGTCCCAGCATTTGCATGACCTTCCTTTGCCCTCCAGCCTTCTTGCTTATCTCTTCCTCTTCTTCCGTTTCTCCATTTTCTCCCCTGAGGGTAAAATAGCCATACCAAGGACATTCCCTGTATACAATTTTGTTATTTTTTGTTTTGAACTACTAGTTTGTTTTGAACTACTATGTAGTTAAGGCTGGTCCTGAACTCACTATGCAGCCCAGGCTGGCTTGAAGTCTTAGCAATCCTCCTGCCTCAGCCTTCTGACTGCTGGAATTACAGGCATGTGCTACTACTGTATACAATTTTGTGGTGTGTTTTACATTTTGTTATATAACCAGAAATCTAGTTCATAAAGATAAAGGTGGCAAATGAATAGTTATAGTAGTTTGTCATTTTCTAGGCTGTTTTTGATGCTGCTGTTATTGTTGCTTATGCTACTTTAGCCAGGGTGATATAATTGTTCTAATCAGCTGTTCTTCCTGGCATACCGAGACTGAGATTGCTTACAGGTCATAAAGAGTAACGTGGATCAGTGCTAAAGAACCAGGGGCTAGGCCAAATCACAACTAAGGAATGGATAAAGATGTGTGTTTTTTGTTTGTTTGTTTGTTTTATCTTTCCAAGACAGGGTCTTACTATATAGTTCAGGTGAGCCTTGAGCTCCCTTTGTAACCCAGGCTGGTCTCAGACTCACAACAATCCTCCTGCCTCAGCCTCCCGAGTGCTGGAATTACAGGCGTGCGCCACCATGCCCGGCAGTATTAAGTATTAACGTAAGTATTACTCGGAGAATTCCATAATGGGTTTCCCAGGTCCTGCCCAGATTCCTGAATTTTCTTCAGTGTCCCCCTCCTTTGTTTGAAAACCTAATAAATCAGGCCACTCAGGGAAGTCTTTGTGTCAACACGGAGAACCTCCAGGAGGTTGAACCTTCCTGGAGCCCTGAAACCATTTCAACTGTCTCATTTATTTAAGCCTTCACCGTACACTCATTTGGGAGATTGTGGGCCTGGTCAGGCTGTAATACCTAAGGGAAACTATTAACATAATAAGATAAAATTATCAAAATTTGCCTTTTTTTTTTTTTTGGCGGTACTGGGGATCGAACTCAGGACCCTGTGCTTGCTAGGCAGGCGCTTATTCCACTGAGCTATATCCCCAGCCCAAAATTTGACATGTCTTAAAATTTGGTTCTCCCATTTGAAATTTCATATACAGCTATCAGCTTTAAGTAGCCCTTTTATTTTTGCATAAAGGAGATATACTTGTATATTGGGTGATAAATCTATTTATGGCCATTGGCACTGTTCCCTACGTTTAGAAGAGCTCTGAAGATGTGAGTGTTGTTCTTAGATAGCTCTAAGATGTCAGGGCTCTACATTCTTGTCAGTGTAATTACAACCTGTAAACCCTATTAAAAGAATCTAAAATTTGCCTTGAGAGTAAAAGCTAAATATATGTAAAGTTTGTTTTTTTTTTAGACAAGGTCTCTCTATGCAGTCCAGACAGGCTTTCAACTCACTATGTAGCCCAGGCTGGCCTTGAACTTGTGGCAATCCTCCTCCCTCAGTCTCCCAAATGCTAGGATTACAAGCATGTACCATCATGCCCAGTCTCTAATAATGTCATTATGATTGTCATGCTAAACTGCTAAGTTGACTTTGATTTTAAATCTTCCCTGTAAAACTTTATAATTGTTATCTGTCAACCTTCTACAGGAATTCAACTTCTACTTTTTTTTTAATTCAACTTCTAAAACAACCATGAGTGGTAAGAAAAATAAGAGTTCTCTCATCTCTCATCATACTTTCTATTTCAAAGTGTTTGATACCTGTTATGGTTGATACATTGTGTCAACTTGGGGAATCTGCAGGTTTAACTAATGAGTGATTCAGCAGGAAGCTGGGGTGCTTACTTTGTAAACATCCTGAGCCTGTGGAAGAGGGGGGCATGGATATTGTTTGAGAGGTTCACGACCCCTGGGTGGGGGTAGGCTGTTTACAATGTAGAGGAGAAAAAGAGGCTGCTTGCAGCCATTCCGCTGTTTTTGCTTGTGGTTTTTGCTGTGCTCTGCTGCCCTGAACAGTTTTCCCTCTGCCTTGAGCCACTCTGCCTCTGAACCAGCCATGTATGGACTGAAACCTCCACAAACTGTAAGTTAAATAAACCTTTCCTTCCTTCATTTTGGGCTTTGGGTATTTTGTCTCAGCAACGAGAGAAAAGTAGCCAAGACAATACCCAAATAAGAGTGGAATAGTTAACTAAGCCTACTGTTCCCATGGCAATACTGTGTAAGCAATCTCCTGGGTGTTTCACAACTGAGATTTAAAGACCAAACCGAAGAAAGATAACTGGGTTAAAAGAACAAGCCATATTTTGGTCCTGGCCTTCTAAAGTCAACAAGGACACAGGACATGAGAGGATCTTTCTACAGGCTCCTACATCTCTGGTGAGTCAGCTGGGCATGGTGGCGCATGCCTGTAATCCCAGCACTTGATAGTCTGAGGCAGGAAGATCACCATAAACTCGAGGCCACCCTGGGCTTTATAGTGAGTTTGAGGTGTGCTTGAACTACATGGTGAGACCTAGTCTCAAAAAACTAAAAACAAAAACAAAAGAAAAAACAAGTAACACACCAAAAAACTCTCTGAGTTTAAAAAAGAAAGACAACTATGCTGAGTCACCCAACCTCCTGAACAGGGAGATTGTTGGACACCACCACCCCCACCCCACCCCCTCACCCCTCACACCCCCGCAAAGACAGGAGTCAACTAATACAGTATACTAAAAGGGGACATCACCAGAGAGAGAAATGTCTCCTGTGCTTCCAGGAGAAGCCACATGGTCAAGCAAGACCATGACCCATCCTGGCAGCTGACACAGACAGAGAAGCTGAGAGGTTCTGTATGTCGTTCCACTGCTTCTTGGCCTTTTGGCTAAGATCAAGTGTACGTAGCTCAAAAGTAGTGGCTGAGGCACCTTAACCTTGATATAGTTAGTGAGAGGTTAACTTTGATTAACACAGGCCTCATTTTAACTTGTTCTTAAGCACCCAGCAGAAAAGTATAACCAAAAGGTAAAAAAATAATAACCAGGTATAGAATGCACACCTGTAATCCCAACGCTTGGGGAGGCTGAGGCAGGAGGATTGCTATGAGTTTGAGGATGGCCTGGGTTACATAGTGAGTTCATGGCCAGCCTGGACTACATAGTAAGATCTAGTCTCAACTCCCCCCAAAATAATAAATAATAGTAATATAGGCTAGGTACAAAAAGGGGGCTCCAATTACTACTCTGGCTCCTGCTAGCAATCTCCAGCTATACCTGTAGCTGACCACCATTATGGTTCAATGAAGGTAAAACTTCAGCGGCAGCTACAAAAAACTCAACAGGATTCCTTAAATTCCTTAGCTAATACATCCTTCAAAACTGCAGAGCTCTCGGTTTTCTTACAGTGAAGACTAGAGGGACGTGTGCACTACTAAGTGAAACTTGTTATCTTTGTTTCAATAACTCACATCAGGTAGAAGAAGAACTTAAAACAATAACAGAACCATCAGACTCATAGGTAACCTCAGCGCACAGGCAGGTCTAGGACCCGACTGGCTGCAGTCCCTACTCCAGTCCCTTAGAAATGGAGCCTGGATGTGACTCCTTCCCTCAATCTGTCATTCCACTGTGGTGCTTATATTTCAGTCATCTGTGCTTAATCTCCTGGTAAAATTTGTTCTTTCTCATCTAGAGATTGAGGCCAGGCATATAGCTCAGTGACACAAACGCATTCTTGGCAAAAGTGGGTCCTGAGTTTGATTGTTGGTACAAAAAAAAAAGATAAACTCATCTAGAGATTGTCAAACTCCAATTAATCCTGCAGCCGGAGTCACCAAGCTGGACTCTTCTTACTGCGGTCCACTAGATGGAACTTCTGAAGAGATTTCATAACCGCTAAACCCTACATGACTTCTCCCCAAGGTCCCTTAGATTAGCTGTCTGGAGAAGACCCCTGACGGTGGTCTCCCCTACACCTGCCCTTCTCGGTTTGCGGCAGCTAGAGTGATATCTCATCTGTTCTTCCCCTGAAGTTAGGGTGACTCTTCAGAGGGAGGAATACTATGGACAGCTACGTTACATAGACACTAACATACAGTTAGAGGAGGATTGGGCCCATAGGGAAGTCAGTATAAAAACTACAGTCATCAGAGTGGTGGCTGGAGGTGAATCCAAAGACAGCCAGGCCTCAGGGTACAGACACAATAGCCAGGCCTGTGAAATAAACAGCAACCTGAGATTCTACTGCATTTAGCACTGCCTGGTCCAGTGGGCCCAGACAGGCAGGTATATGGATGGGCAACCAGAATAGCCAGACCCATACTCCCTCCCAAAACGCTTTTGTTCTTTCCGTGTAACCTTGCCAGATGACCTATTTCTCCATTGGGTCAAATTATCTAAGCAGCTGTACTTACATTTTTATTGGTTGATTGTAGTCTGACACACTTTGTACCTTGTATCCCGCTGTGACTTTCCTGTATAAATTACCCTTGACAGAGGGTCTCAGTGGCAACCCACGTAGGATCCCTCCTGTCTCTCAGGAGCTTTCTCTTTCTTTCTCTTTTTTTTTTGAGACAGGGGGTCCACTGTGCAGTTCAAAGTAGTCTTGATCTCACTGTGTAGCCCAGACTGGCCTCAAACTTGCAGCAATTCTCCTGCCTCAGCCTCCCAAGTGGGATTACATCTGTGCACCACCACACCTGGCAGGAACTTTTTCTCAATAAACATTTCCTATTCTTAACCTCTTTGTCCCTTCGAATTTGTTCAAGAACTTGGCCTAGCAAGTTGGGGCTATACAGTACAGCAGTCAAGGAAAGCAGCAGACCTCCTCTAACGTCTTCCTCCCTCCTGGCCTCCTAGGCTCCTTGAGAAGAGGTGCTGTGTCCCTGTTATGAGGCCTTGGCACCAGCAAGGGCTCAGCAGGAATCAGGTGACCTACAGGTTCAGATTCAGGCCTGCCTTTGGAGTCAGGGGTGCTGTCTCTCCACCCTGTAGGGTGTTTCCAGTATCCATAAAGAGGTTACACATGATAAAGCCTCCCTGGACAAGGGCCAGTATCGGGTTTAAAAACCCTAAGTATTGTGGGCTGATCAGATCCACCATCTCCCAAATGAGTGGACAGAGAAGGCTTAAAAAAACGAGACAGTTGAAATGATTTTAGGGCTCCAGGTGGGCCCAGCTCTCTTACAGAATTCAAGATTCTCTGGGTTAAGACAAAGACTTCTCTGGGCAGCCCGCATTTATTAGGTTTTCAAACAAAGGAGGAGGGTACTCAAGAAAATGCAGGAATCTGGCAGGACCTTGGGAAATATTTTCCCAAGTAGTAAACTATGTCGATCAGGAGAACTACTTTGTCTTTTGGCTGGCATTTATTGTAGGAGTGCAGAGCCTGCAGCTGCTGTCTCCTTGTAGTTAACTGGGGTGGGAGCCAAACAGCCTCAGCTGTGGCGTTATCTTGTCCTTTGAGCCATCACAGCTTCACAGGTCAACACAGGCCTCAGCGGTGACCAGCGACTCACAGAGGTTCACTTACTAGGAGTCTGCTGCCCATCTCCAGACAGCAGAGCCTTGTGCTGAGGCTTTGGATAACTTACAAGTAAACATGGGAAGCCAGTTGGTTATTATTAAATCCTGCCCAGAGCCACTTTGTAGAGGTTTCCATCAGACGGGCTTGTTTTGCAAGGGCTCTCTCTCTCAGACTAAAACACAGGTGAACAGGACATGGCTGGGTAAAGGCGGGCTGGCAGCTGCTCTTTCACCCCTGCTCGCTGAGCCACAGGAAGGTCTCTTAAGAGGGGCCTGGTTTCCCAACCTATACAAAGAAGAAAACCCATCTCCATTCTGCCTACTGAGGAGGACTAGGGGAGCAGGAGGCCTATTAACACTTGTTCTACCTTGTTTCTTTTATTCCCTGAAAATCACTTGAAAGTTCTAGCTATGTTTCACATTCAGTACTTTTTAACCAAGCAGCCAGTTTAAAATTATTATCTTGAATCCCAATACTCAGGAAGCTGAGGCAGGAGGATTATAATTTCATCCCAGCCTGGGGCATGTAGCAGTTTAATGAGATTCTGTCTCAAAATAAAAAAAAGGGTAGCTGGGCATGGTGGTACATACCTGTAATCCCAGCATTCAGGAGGCTGAGGCATGAGGATCACTGAAAGTTCGAGACCAGCCTGGGCTACAAAGTGAACTCATGGCCAGCCTGAACTGCATAGAGAGACGACCCTGTCTTAAAAAAGAACTGCAGAAAATAGAGGATTGGTAAAACTAGGTGATGTTCTATAAATCCAGCATTGTGGGAAGCTGAGGCAAGAGGACTGCAAGACCAAGACAGTCTGGACAACTTAGTCACTTAGCAAGACCCTGTTTTACAGAGTAAAAGTAAAATAGGCTGGGAATGTAGCTCCACGTGGCTCAATGTGAAGATCCTAGGTTCAGCCCCTGGTATGGAAATAAAACCACAACCTGGAGCTGGATGTGGTGGCTTGAGCCTGTAATCCCACGACTCTGGAGCCAGAGGCATCAGGATCTGTGAATGGGAGGCCAGCCTGGACTATATAGCGAGACTGTCAAAAAACCAAACCAAACTAAGCAAAACAGCTGGGCAATAAGTACATGGGAGTTCATTGTACTATTCAATTCACTACATATATGTTTGAAATATTTCTAAAGAAGAACTTAGTACAGTGAGTGGCTAGCCAGCTTTCAAAGGCTCGTACTGTCTCCCTACCCTGTCTTAGAACCTTGGAGATTCTGTTCCTAGGGCCTTGGTTAAAAATAGCTGCCTTTTAACCTGCTATCTTATGACTACAACATGATGTTCACACAAACTTCGGTGACTTCAGATAAAATTCAGATAATGAAATTTTTGCTTTGAGAGAAGCTTCAAAATTGTTATTATTTTAGTACTGGGAATCGAACTCATGACTTCAGGCTTGCCAGGGAAGCACTTATGCTGCTGAGCTATATCCCCGGCCCCTTCAAAATTATTTTTTAAAGGTTTATTTTGTCTGTAAAAATTATTATTATGTTTTGAGACAAGAGTCTCACTATGTAGCCCAGGTTGGTCTCAACCTGCAGTGATCTTCCTGCCTCAGCATCCTGAGTGTTGTGATTGTAGGGGTGCACCACCATGCTCAGCCTTGTTGTTTGTTGTTTGTTTTGTCTTTCTGAGACAGGGTCTCGCTCTGTAGTTCTGGCTGGTCTTGAATTCACAACAATACTCCTGCCTCAGCCTCCTGAGTGCTGGCGTTACAGGCATGTGCCACCGAGCCCGGCTGTTGTTTGCTTTTGATACTGGGTCTTATTATATTGTCCAGTTTGGCCTCAAACTCCAGGGCTCCAGTGATCCCTCTGCCTCAGCTTCCTGAGTAACTGGGACCACAGGCCTGTGTCACATGCCCTGAAATCATTTAACTGACTTTCAGAACGTTGTGAATTCCATAAAAGAACTTTTCATAAATACACGTGTGATGGTTGATTGACTGTACAATTGAGTTAAGCAACACCCAACTAGATTGGCTCAGCATAGTTCTGGATGTGAGAGTCCCACCCCAGGGAGGGTGGCGCCAGGATGGTGTTAAAGGGAAACGGAGGAGGCCGGCCGCCTCTGTTTTCTTCAGAGGAGCTCCAGTCTGTGCTTTCACCTCGGACGTGGGCCCCCAGCTTGCAGAGCAGGCTTCAACCTGAAGCACCGACCTTTCCACCTCCTGCTACAGACTGGCCCGGGACACCGCAGAGAGCTCCAGGCCTTCCACCTCTTGCATGCTTCCACCCAAGACTCTGTGGGCAGCCGCCGTAAGCCGACCTGTAAATTATTATATATTTGTATATCTTGTGTTAAATCTTAAATCTGTTAAATCTGTTCTCTTGAGCTGGAGATACGTCTCAGCGACACAAGTGCCTGCCTGGCAAGCGCAAGGGCCTGAGTTTGATTAGGTACCAAAAAAAGAAATCTATTTTATTTATTTATTTATTCCTGGAATCAAACTCATGACCTTGCGCTTGCCAGGCAGGCCCTTGTGCCGCTGAGCTATATCCCCGGCCCCAAAAAAATCTGTTTTGATAAGTACTGGCTGATACAGCATGTCTCCATACATCACATGCTAGCCCACAAATATGTACAATTTCACATTTGTATCAGTTAAAATCAATTTAAATTGAAAAGTAAAAAAAACTAAAACAACACAGAAAGTAGCCCCACTACAAATGAAACAAATAGTTGGGCTGCAAATAAATTACCTCATGAGTCATACTGATACATATATATTTTTTTGAAACAGGGTCTTTCTATATAGTTCAGGCTGGCCTTGAACTCTTAGTGATGCTCCTGCCTCAGGCTCCCAAGTGCTGAGATTACAGGTGTGCGCCACTATACCAGCTCCGTGGTGGTTTTAATTGCCTTTCTCTGACTTTCTAGCTACATTACATTTTTATGTTGGCTTGCAGAGGGTAGCTCAGAGGTAGAGAATTTACTTAGTAAGCTGCAAACCTGGGATCATCGCCAGGGACAAAACAAAACAAAAACATAGCTTTTGTGTGTTACTCAATATTATTGTAGCAACTTTCTTGGGGTACAATTCATATAACATGTAATTTACTCATTTAAATTGTACAGTTCAATGCTTTGTAGTATATTCACAGAATTGGGCAACATTCCCATAGATAATTTTTGAACTTTAAAAAAAAAAGTCATTTCCAAAGAAATTCACCCTAGAGTTAGGTCTTTTAGAGTTATAGAGTAACTCTATCAATATTTTTCTACATCCCATGTTCCACTACGCCTCTAAAGGAGTGTAACTACATTCTTTTATAAAAGGGTGTTTTTGTTTGTCCATTTATATTTAGTATGATGGATGATACATCTGGATTTATTTCTACTACATATTTTGTGGTTCCTATTTTTAGCCTTTATTTCTCTAGCAGATTATAGAAATTGGAGTTGTATTGTTACAGGAAGCTGAGTTAGAGGGAAATATTATAGGCAGTCAGACAGGCCAGGCCCTCGAAGGAGGCAGTATGGAAGACAAGACACCTTCTTGCAAATGGACAGGCGGAGGGCAAGACAAAAGATTAAACAAACACACCCACATACCTCCCTAGGGATGGACATCAGGCATTGATATTGGTGTTTTTTGGTTTTTTGGTTTTTTTTGGTACCTGGGATCAAACTCAGGACCTTGCACTTGCCAGGCAGGTGCTTGGATTAATATTCTAAATAGGTAGCAATCACCTTGCAAAGTTTCTTTTTTTTTTTTTTGAGACAGGGTCTTGCTATGCAGTTCAGGCTGGCCTTGGGCTTACTTTGTAGCCCAGGCTGGTCTCCAACTTACGATGATCCCCCCGTTTCAGCCTCCCGAGTGCTGGGATTACAGGCATGTGCCACCACACCCGACAGCATGCAAGTTTCTTTGTGGTCATATTATTTCATATATATATTTCAGAGCAGAATCATGCCATGGGTCTGGTCAGGCAGGCCTGCAACTCACCATGGATCCCAGGCTGGCCTCCAACTCTGGCCAATCATCCTGCCTCAGCCTCTCAAGTGCTAGGATTAAAAATGTGCGACACTAACATACCACTAATGTGCCACCACTGCGCCACCATAGTGGGACATGCCTTGTGGTTTTTGAATTGCCAATGACTACAAAGTGGATTTACATTCCCATGATTAGACAAAGCATTTCAAATTCTTCACATCCTCAGCAAGACTTATCTTTTTACTTGTTTAGTCATCTTAGTATGTTGTAGTAGTTTTGGCTTGCATTTCCCGATGGCTAATGACAGTTAAGTATCTTTTCATGGGCTTATCTGTCAACTCTTGAGCCCTACTAAGAGAGAACTATAGGTTTGTATCAACAGCAAGTTTCTCCTGAATTTGTGTCTGGATTGTTGAAGAATCCTCTCACGATGAAGCCCAGTTGCATTGACACGGTGCAAAGGCTATCTGTGAATTCTGTCAAAGAACGACACTAAGGCTTACCCTGGAAAAGAAGTTACCGTAAGCAGAACTTGCAGCAAGAAAAATGAAGTAAGCTGATGGGTTATTTCAGCCAAAGGAAGGGCCCATCGGGTTTAAGTATGACACACTGCCCATGTAAGCAGATCTATAGAAAAAAACAGGCTAATGGCCCTGAATCAAGACCAGCAGTTTTCTGTAGCTGTTAGTTTCAAGCAGGAGCCTAAAATGGTATCTTTCTGTGGTCTGTTGGCCATTTGAGAACTTTAGAAGTGTAACGGTCAATTCATTAGAAAGTAACAACTACATAAATTTTATGAGAGAACTTAAAGATGGCGACCGGGTAGGCAACAGAGAGAACCTTCCGGAGGAATGCCACTCAGACAAAGGACAGAAGGGAAAGAGGTGGGTATCCTGAACTCAGGAAGGATCTGAAATGGGAATTGAAGCCCTCGGAAAGACTAAGCAAAACCTCTGCTGGAGGAAAGGTGAAGGTAATAAAATTTTTAAAAAATGTAAAACAACAAAAAAAATGCGCCCGTTATGAAGACCCAACACTGGCCTGTTTTTTTCTTTTTTTTTAAAGACAAAAGAATGGAGACATATGAACCAGAATAAGCCATAAACAATACAGAAATACAAAATTATACAGAATATAGTAGGGAATTACCACTGGATGTTGTATTACATAATGTTATCTTCATATTAGTTAACACAATATTAAAGGAAATACCAAATTATAGAGAAGATAGTAAGGAATTTGCACTGGATGCTGTATAATATAAAGTTATCTTCACTTCTGTTAATACAAAAACGATTAAGGAAATACAGAATTATAGAGAACACAGAAGGGAATTAGCTCTGGATGCTGTCCTACATAATGTTACCTTCACCTTTGTTACTCAGTTACACAGATGATGGCCCATTTGATCATTCAGTTTTTCTCCTCCCTCATCTCCGTTGCCCTACCACTCGATCAGTCATCTTCCCTGTGATAATAACTGTACTCCTGGGTTTATCTATACCCCTGGACTCTCGCCTTGGGAACACATATAGCTGCCTCAGACTATACTATAACATACATGGGTGTATACAAACTGCCATGATCGGAGTTGAACAGCACATATGCTCACAGCGGACCGCCCAGCTCCACCCCGTCGCCGTGCTATGGGTGCGGGCGGGTCCAGTCCGTGAGATGCCCTCAGCGGGGCCCTCAGCAGAGCAGCCGCGGGGCCCACTGCGGAGCAGCCGCAAGTGGCCCTCAGCAGAGCAGCCACGGGGCACGCGCCCCCATCAGGGCGCCCTCTGTGACCCTTTTGGCTCTGTCATAACGGGCGCATTGATATCGTCATATGTAATATTTCCAATACCGGTTGGTAGAAGTAAGAAAACGAAAGCCAGTTAATGGTCCCAATCCAGTCCAGCTGAAGAAACCCAGACCCTAGATGACAATCTCGCTTCTCCTTCTGTGTCTCTGGTCCCTGCTGAGGGGGTGGCGCGCGTTTCGCGAGGGAAACTGAGGCGCTGCTCGAAGCGCTGTTAACAAAAGCCTGCAGGCCAACCGCCTGTTCAAACTGACCCGGGGAAGCTGACCCCGGGCCCTCACAGCCAATTCTCCGCTGCAGTAGGTTCCTAGGGAACGTAGCCCTCCGCTGTGACCTCCACACCGTGAGAGGCCGCTCGGGAAGGGGCCACACGTCATGCCCAGAACCAGGCATCGTGGCCCTGAACAGTTCTTTCCCCGGGCCACCCGGCTGCGCTGGAGGCCCCGCCCCATTACTGCAATTTCATTGGCTCTGCCGCCCGGCCCCGATTGCCGGCTCCAGATTGGTCGGCTCGGCTGCCGCTCGGCCTTCTACACGGGGCGCGCGACGAGCGTGGCCACGCCTCGTACGTCCGGACGCTTGGTGGCCTAGGGAGGCGCTGTAGTTGCCGCGGAGAAGCACGGAGGGCGGCAGTGGAGGAGCTGCTATGGTGCTGAGCTTCCCGGCAGAGCCGACCGGGTCGAGGCGGTCGCGGCCATGAAGGTGAGGGGCTGCGGGGGCCCCGCAGGGCCTCCTGGCCTCTCCAGTCTCTCCGTGAGGGGTCGCCTTCCGTCTCAGCGGTTACCCCGCCGACGCCGCGGAGGGCGCGCCGGTCGGCGTCTGAGTCCAGGCCTGGCCCTGCGCGGCGTGGCTGCGCCCCAGGACACGGCAGCTCTGAGGCGCCGCCCGCCAGCGAGCCGGGGAAGGGCGAGGCCAGGCGGCCCCGCGCTCGTCCGGGTGGGCCCGGTGTGCGCCCAGCCCCCCGCGCCTTTGCACGGCCTGCCCGCCCCGGGTGGGTCCTTGAGCTCACTCTGGTTTCGGGAGCATCACGGGACGGACGGCGATAGGTACCGGCCACGGCGGCCGGGCATCCACCCCCAGGGGTCCCGGAGGCCGAGCGCCGGGGCCGGAGCGAGCGCGCAGCAGGTCAGTGGGCTTTTCTCCAAGGTAGGAGCGAGAGCTGGAGCGTCATGATAAGTTTTAAGACGAGGAGGAAGGAGGGCAGACCCTGGTCCCCTTCGAGAGGTGGTTCTTATAACTTGATGTGTGCACAGCAGTCGTTTCGCATGTTGATTCATTTGCCGAACTTGGACCGAGTGGGATGAGTCATAGTAAGGCGATGCTACTTTTACAGAAACGGCTTCATTAATGTCAAGGAAGAAGTGTGTTTGATGTGGGTAAGGAGAGTAACAGAGGGAACTGCTAGTTGTCTTCATACAGAGAGGTCCCTGGATTCACTGGAGAAGGTTGAAAAGGGAGTGTCAGGTGGCCAGAGGAATTCAGGTATTCTGCCGGGACACGTCTGTGGGTTATCCGAGAGGGAAACCCATTCGGTGAGTAGAAATAATTCAGAATGCAAGACTATCCTTTGGGAAGGAGTTTGCCAAGAAAGGCATTCACTTGTTAACCAACTTCCAGGGCAGGTTGATACATTAAAAAACAAAAACTAAAGCACAAAACCTCAAGAGCAAGAGAAGTTACCTCTCGTAGGAATGTTTGCAATAGATAACTTTAGACCTTTGTTTTGAAGCATGGGGGTGTTACAGGAATTTTTGTTTTGGTTGGACGTGCCCAGCTGGAGTCCCAGCACTTGGGAGGCTGAGGCAGGGGGATTAATGCAAATACTAGGCTAGCCTGGGGCTCAAAGCCGGTCTTAACTAATGAAAAAAAAATTTTTTAGCTTATTTTATGTTTCTGTTTTTTTGACATAGGGTCTCTGTGTCCTCAAGGCTGGCCTTGAACTCAGTGTGTAGCTCATGTTGGCATCAGACTAGAAGTGACCCTCCTGTCTCAGGCTCCGCAGTACTGGGATTACAGGCACAAACCAGCAGGCCTGGCCCAAAGGACTTGTTTTTAACTTTCCACTTAATTTATAAAACAATTAAATTAGAGCAGCTATTAAAATACTTAGGCTTTTGCCAGACGTGGTGGTGCATACCTGTAATCCCAGCCCCCAGGCGGCTGAGGCAGGAGGATGGTTGCAAATTTGAGACCAGCCTGGGCTACAAAGTGAGCACGAGCCCAGCCTGAACTACATAGCGAGACTCTGTCTCAAAAAGGCCAAAAAAAAATTAGGCTCTGGCAGCACATATACTAAAATACCTAGATACAACTTTATTTGCTTAAAATTAAGGTTTTGCTGTGTGTTAAGATCCAAAAAGAAAGCAGAAGTCTTAACATATCTTAAAGAATGTCATTGCCTTTATTAGTACTAAACTTGTGGACCGTCAAGGAAACAGATATGGAAGGATAATTAGGCATATGTCTAGTTTTGAAGTTTCTAAATAAGTCCTTTAAAAACAAGTCTTTTTGAGTTTAAGTGAAAGATACTACTTTTTATGTTGAAATTTTAGAGGAAAAAAAAAGTCTTGCTCTGTAATTCAGGGCAGGCTTGAACTCGTGGCAGTCCTCCTGCCTCAGCCACTCGAATGTTGAGATAACAGGCGTGTGCCACCGTGTCCAGCTGAGAAAAATGTATGGAAGATTCGTGTTTTCTTTTTTAGTCAGGGTATAGCTTGTGCTGGACTTGAACTCACCAGCCCAGGCTATCCTGGAACCCTGCCTCAGCCTCCTGAGTGCTGGGTTGACAGGTGTGCAGCACCGCACTCAGAAGATAACATGCTTTCTGAAACCAAATGTAAACCTGAATAGCATTGGTTTGTGCAAGATGAGTTATGAATGCCACTTGCATTTATGGTGTTGTGAAACTGGACTCACAAAATTTAGGATTTTGGCAGTTAATTATTCATTGGCAGTCAACTTCATGTTGACTTATATTGGCGCTGTTTAATTGTGGGCATTCTCTTCTGTGGACATCTATTTAGGATAACCGGTTCCTGAGATTGTGGGATTCAAATCTGAATATCCATATAAACAAGCACTTCTTTCAGTAAAATTAAAGAGCTAAATAGAGAAGAACATCTTCAAGCCCACGAGCCGATGATGTTAGTGTCTGTGTGGAATGGGCATTTTCTTTATGTTTTTGTTTAGATTTGACTTGGACTTTTTGATCTTTTTGAGACAGTCTCCCTATGCAGTTTGGGCTGGCCTTGAGCTCACTTTGTAGCCCAGACTGGTCTTGAACCCACAAGAGTCCTCCTGCCTCAGCCTCCCGAGTGCTGGGATTATAAGCGTGCGCCACCATCACCATGCCCAGCTTTTGTTTTTGTTGTTATTTTTGTACTGGGAATTGAACTCAGGACCTTGCGCTTGCCAGGCAGGCGCTTGTGCTACTGAGCTGTATATCCCAGGCCTTGTTTTTTTTTTTTTGTATCTTATTTTGCTTGTGGAATATTTAATCTTGAGTTCATCCAATTTCTTCCCTGTAAGGGGCTTTTTTCTCTCTCTCTCTTCTGAGACAGGGTTTTGCTGTGTAGTTCAGGCTGGCCTTGAACTCTGTGTTATCCTCCTGCCTCAGTCTTCAGAGTGCTAGGATTACAGGTGTGTGCTACCATGCCCAGTTTATAATGGTTTTATAGATAATTACAAATTGGTGTCCTGTGTGAATTTGATTTAATCCTCTATCCTGTTTTCCCAGGTTTATGTTGATCTCATCCTTAATTGTGCTAATCACTTTTCATTTTTCCAAACTCAAAATTAGATCAAGGAAAAGTAATCTTTTTTTTGAAAAGTAATCTAAGTACAATTCTTTCTTTTTTCCTCTGAAAGGTGTGGAGAGTAGTTTTACAAAAAAACTCCAATTCTGGAAAGCTGCCAAGGGTTACTGGTTTGAGCCCAGCCTGGATGACTTAGCAAGACCTTGTCTTAAAAAATAGAAAGGGCTGGGAATGTAGCTCAGTGCATAGGTGTTGGCCTCAACCCCCAGCACCACAACAAAACAAAAAGAAACCAACAAAAAAACTCAATAGGGAAGACAATGTTTCTGCTGTAGCCAGGTGAGGTGGTACACTGCCTGACACCCCAGCATGCAGGAGGTTGAAGCAGGAGATCTTGGTGGATTTAAGGCCAGCCTGGGCTACATAGCAAGATCCTCTCTCAAAAAGAAAGAGAACAAAGGAAAGAGATTCTGTATTGTGTATATTACAGTAAAATCTTAAACAATTTTATCAACGTTTTTCCTAAAAATACTGTTTTTTAAAGGTCAACATGTATTTTAGGATGTAGAATTTCTTTGGTGGCTATTTGGCCATTAAAAAGGCAAGTTCTCTGTATATTATATTTTGTCTGAAGCAGCAGTTTCAGTAAGAAATCTTTTCACATTGAAATGATTCTGTCTTGTGTCTAAATGGGGGAAGATTTTGCTTCTTTATTTCAGGCATTTTCTTCCCCTTTGCTTTAAGTTCTTCAAGTGAGTTTAACCTAACTGAGGTTTAGACTACAGAAAATAATTATTTTCTATCAGTGGTGTTTCAAAGCTGAGGCTTGGGGTGATCCTCCTGCCTTAGCTTCCAGCTTCAAAACTCCTTTCCTTTATCACAAAGGTATTTAGGGTGAGCCTCTTTTGATTAACTGCCAGGGACTCCATGATATCGTGTGGAGACCAGGTAGTTGGCTGCAGAGGTAAAATCATTGTCTTGAGACAGGGTTTTGCTATGCAGTTTGGGCTGCCCTTGAACTTGGGTGATACTCCTGCCTCATCCTCCAGCTTCAGTGGTTGGCAAAAAGGAGAAATCTACCATCTGGCTCAGCAGGCCTTGACCTTTGAACAGAGGCATCAAGTCACCTGGGAGCAAAAAAATCTGCTCAGGCTGTATCCCGGACCAGCAAAGGCAGGCACTCAAGGCCCAGGCATCTGAATGTTAAGACTGCGCTGTGTCTGGGTCAGCCCAGGTGGAGACGTGCATCACAGGGCAGGTCAGGCCCAGCTTTCTTAGCTAGAGGTGGCAATAGCAGCTGCTGGGGTGCAGGACAGAGCTGCAGGTTGAGGTGCTGGGGAGCACAGGGCACTGAAGAAGCCTCTGTCACTTTAGCAGTGCCAGCACATGGAGCAGAGTGGGGAAGTGGACACGGCCTGATGCAAACAGGCCAGCAGGGGAAGGAGGGTCCTCCTGGGAAGTGTCAGGCAGATGCAAGCGCTGTGGGTGCCTCTCAGAAGGGCCGTGCAGAGATTCCCCTTCAGCCCGCTGCTCAGGGACACTTCTTAGGGCACGTATTGTCTGAACTTGGAGTCACAGGTCTTCCCGAGGTGCGCCTCCATCCACTGGTGGAGTTTCTTGTGCTCCTTGTGGTCTTTGCTAAAGGAGTAACTGGGTCTGTGCTGTGCAACCTGTGTGGTTTAAGACCTCTGGGATTCTACAGCAGTTTCGGCTCTGGAGGCTCTGGGAGGCCATGTGGGCTTGTTTGTGTTTAAAACTTTTTATGAGATAGTTGAGAGTAGACAGAGTTTGTTGTTATTTTCCTTCTGGGGCTGCAGAGGAAATTCCTGCCTTCTTATGGAAATAAGAAGAAGAAATAGGAAGAAATAGGAAATAGGAAGAAGATCACTGTAGGGATCCATTGTTCCCTACAGTGAGGACAAATAGGAAAGGCTCCACCTGTTTGCCCAAGATAAACTCCTCTGTCCCTTCCCCAGAGTGATGTTTCACTTATTAACATGGTTTGAAAATTTTGTATGTCCTTAATTCATAAAACTCTCTCAGGTAGGAAGGGTAAAATGTGTGACTTCAAAGTGATTTTCTTTTTTTAGTTCAGGCAGGCCTTGAACTCGCCTGATTCTCCTGCCTTAGCCTCCCATGTGCCAGGCATGTGTCTATGAGAGTGCTTCCTTTGTGTTTTGTGTTGGTTTTCTGAGACAGGGTCTCTGTGTAGCCCAGGCTGGCCTTGAACTCACTCCCATCCTCAGGTGTGTGCCACCACACCTGGCTGGCTAGAAGTAGTGCTTTTTTTTTTTTTTTTTTTTTTGATCTTTTTGAGACAGGGTCTCGCTATGCAGTTCAGGCTGCCCTTGAGCTTACCATGTAGCTTAGGCTGGTCTCCAGTCTTTTAACAGTCTTTCTGCCTCAGCCTCCTGAGTGCTGGGATTGTGGGTGTGCACCACCAGTTGTTTTAGAGACAGAGCCTTGCTGAGTCACTAAATAGCCCAGGTTGGGTTTGAACTTGGGAATCCCTCTGCCTCAGCCTCCCAGCGAGCTGAGGTTTATAAGCATGCACCTCTAACCTGGGTCTGGCTATACACATGTTCTTAAAAGAACAATCACTGTATTAGTAATTCTAAATTTTCATGCTTTTGTTTACACTGTAGCCTTAGAGTCTGAGGAGCTATTCATTATAACTGACTTCAAAGGGCAGCACTATTTTGATAATTACAGAGTATGAAGCCATATAATACTTAAATCAGTGACCCTGGCCTTAGGTTGCTGTGAGCCTCGTATTGTGGTTTTCTTAGTGCTTTGCCTTCTCCTTTCCCTGTACTTAATTTAAATTAGGACTTCTGAGTAGCAGCAACATTATCTTTAGTAACATTCCAAGTTGCACTTTGAGGTGGTGGTTTTTTAAAAGTATTTTTTGGATAGTTAATAGCTGATAAAAAGTAAAAAAACTGTTGTTATGTGCTGCCATTTTAACTAATACTACTTGTGATGGTATCTAGAGTCTAGAATATGCTTAGGAGTTGAGATGGGGTAAAAATCTGTTGGCTAATCCTATTGCCTTTACACATAAAACATGGGAAATCGCCTGCAGCCCTCACACAGAGACATTGTATGTACTTGTAAGAACCTTGGCTATCGCGTGTCTAAGACCCCAGTATAAAAGGAGATGGGGCGCCTTCTGCAGGGCAGTGTAGGGCCAGCCACGGGGGCTCACGGGAGGGACAGTGCTGCGTGCGGTAGGTGTGGGCCTGCAGTGGCCTGGCAGATGGCCTTTCTACTTTGGCTCCTCCAGAAGGCTACCAAGCCGCTGTGAAGTTCTCTCTATAGTCTCTCCTTATGCACGGCAGTCTTTACTTTCAAGTGATTGTGGTGTGCCACACCCTAACATACAACAAGTTCTTAGCCCCATCATCTGGTCAGTGTTGTTTGTGTTTAGACGGGGTCTTCCTGTGCAGTCGATGAGACTGTGAAGGCGAGATTCTCCCGTCTCCCGAGTACTGGCATTACAGGCAGTGCGCCGCCGGGCCTGCCTCCTCTAGTATTTTCAGTTTGAGAAGACAGAGTACTATTTTAAATACTTTCGTAATGTCAAATCCATGTATTTTTAAAAGAATTTGGAAAGTACAGAAAAGCTCAAGAAAATTACACATGATATATTAAAAGCTGGGACAGATTTAGTTGGCATTTCCATGTCTTCTGATCTGCTTCTCTTTTCTGTGGTGCTGGAGATTGAACCTGAGGCCTCTCAAATGCTAGGCAAGTGCTGTACCAAGCCCCATGCCTGGTCCTTAGTTTTTTAATAATAAAAACATTTGTCATATTATACTTAGCTCCAAATGAGGACAGAGGATGAATGCAATGAATAGGAATTTATGCGTTTAAATGATAGGTGGGAAAGTCAGCCTCAGCCTGGAGATTGCTGGTGTCTAATCCAGTAGCCACCCACTAAAGCTGCTGGAGAAGATACCAGGAATGGAGAATTCCCTTCCAGATGCCAGAATTGGAAACTGCAGATAAAAATGATTTTTGAATACGAATATATTTCTGGTATTACACTAGAAAGTTTTTTCCTTCAAAATTTGGACCACATCGTATCTTTTGTTTAACAAGTCATCATGAGCATCTGTAATGCCAGGTATTTGTTTGAAATACCAGAAATTTATCTTTACAAACAGTTTAAAATATTGGTCCCTAAAGCAGTTCAGGCTCTTACCAAAAATGGTTGGAACTAGAAGTGTCGCAGCTTTTGGGGTTTGTCAACTTTGAAGTGTTTGCATAGACTTTGCCTGTTGAGCATCTAAATTTAAAATCTAAAACTCAAAATGCTCCAAAATCTGCAGCTTTTTGAATGTCCAGTCTGTGATTGTGGATTTTGGGTAGAGATGCTCACGCTGTGGCTGAAGTTGTTGAGCGTGAAGGCACCTCCAGCTTGCAGTAGACCCAGGCTCCCTGCCTCACAGGCTGGTGCTTTGTCTCTTTGCAGGCGGGCGCCACCTCCATGTGGGCTTCATGCTGCGGGCTGCTGAATGAAGTCATGGGCACTGGAGCCGTCAGGGGCCAGCAGGCAGCATTCCCGGGAGGCGCTGGGCCGTTCACGTTCACAGCAAACTCAGACTTCTCTACCTACCCACCAGTACCCACGGAAGGGCCTAATATAGTCTGCAAAGCCTGTGGCCTCTCATTTTCAGTCTTTAGAAAGAAGGTGAGTTGGGTGAAATGTTACATACTGAAGATACGGGTGAGCGTTCTTGATTAAAGGCTATTTTGAGTAAGAGAGGGGTTTGGTTTGGTTTGATTTTGTTGAGAGGGGTTGGCTTACTATGCTGTTCGGGCAGACCTGACATGCAGTGATCTTCCTGCCTCAGTCTCCTGATTACTAGGATCCTAGGGATGCGGTACCATGCCCAGCCTCCTTTTAAATAAGGAAGGAAGGAACAGGCCAGGAAGAAAGACTGCAGTTGTGCTTCCTGCTTACTTCATGTGGCTCAAGTCAGCTCTGTTCTACTAATTACATGTTTGCAGCAAGGGGCGGAAAGGCTTTAATTCATTAACACAGGGTGTATGTTTTTCCTGAAGGGCTGCATTTGAACTGTGAATCCCAACTGCCATGCAGTGACTCTAGTGTTTTCTATGGCTTTGGGAACACTAAAATGTCTGTCCTAATGGTTGTTATCACGGGACTAGGCAAGAACCAAAATTTAATTTTTGATAGAAAGCAGAAGAAAACGTGCTTTCATCCTGGCCTCTGCTTTCTGTAATGAGAGGCTTCCTTTCTGCAGCATGTGTGCTCTGACTGCAAGAAGGATTTCTGCTCCGTGTGCTCAGTCTCCCAGGAAAACCTCCGCCGCTGCTCCACCTGCCACCTGCTCCAGGAGACGGCCTTTCAGCGGCCGCAGCTGATGCGCCTAAAGGTGAAGGACCTGCGGCAGTACCTCACCCTGCGGAATATCCCCACCGATACTTGTCGCGAGAAGGCGGACCTGGTGGACCTGGTGCTGTGCCATCATGGACTGGGTTCTGAGGATGACCTGGATACCAGCAGCCTGCACTCTTCCCACTCTGGGGCCTCCAGCTTTTTTATGGAGTCTCTGTTTTCCCACTACACACCCCCCTCGGCCACCGAGGCCTCCTTCCTGGGGGAGCTTGCAGGCAGGAGCTGCACCTCCAGGCCTGAAGCCCCGGCACAGGTAGGAGGGGTCTGACTGGTGGCTGAGGGCTGGCGCACGGGTGCTCAGGACTGCACACAGGGCCACGTGCTTGGTGGCGGCAGGGGGTGGCAAGTCTCATCCAAGCCGAGGCGCCTCTCAGGCTGGTCCCAGGCCAGCAGGCGCTCCTGATGGGTAGTGTCAAAGCCCGAGGTCCAAAGGGTCCAAAAGAGCTCATTAGTTTCTTGGCCTTGGTGACCATTTTCCCAGCTTGCAGCATTAAAAAGTCATCGTGGAAGCGGTGGCACAGAGGTAGCACATAAACACTCCTGGCTCTGGCTGCAGCTTGGCAGTGTAAGTTCCTGAACCCGCACGGCTTGCTGGAGGGAACAGCTCTAATGCAGGTAATGAAAGCTGCCGGAGCAGGGGCGGAGTCGCTGTTTACCAGCTGAACACTGTCCTTGGGAGGTTCTGGCATGTCCTCCTTCAGGACACGAGAGGACTTGTGCCGGACGCTCTGTTACGTGGGACTGGCTCTGAAACGCGAGTAGTGTCGCGTGCCTGTGAGCTTAGCTACTCTGGTGGCGAGGCAGGACCGTTGAGTGTGAGGCCAGCCTGGGCATCACAGCAAGATCTCATCCCCCAAAATGTGGATATTTTCAGTATTGTTTTAATACAAATGAATTTTTCTGAACAGTTTTCTCCCCGGGAGAAAGGGGTTATTAAAAGCAGAGAAAATCTTGGTCTAGCTACCTTCCAAAAATACTCTTAAATTAGAAAATCCCAAGCCAGGAATTTTATTTGTTCACATGAGAACTGGCCTAATTCTGATACAGACCCGAGACTCGTGACTTCAGACCGCTTCTAGATAGATGGCACCGGCGCTGTTTGGAGGCGTGGGTGGTTGGATGATACGGCTTCGTTCTTATGAATCAGAAGAGCGCAGTGTTTGAAATTGGAAACTGACCCAGACGATTGTAGAGCTATAGTCAAAATAAAACCTGTAAAAAATGTATATAACCCAAATGGAAGGGACTTACGTTTCTCCTGAAAGAAAGAGTATTTCTGTTGCAGGGGGTTGTTTTTTGTTTCTTTTTTTTTTTTTTTTGGAGACAAGGTCTCACTTGTTATGTAGTCCAGGCTGGCCTTGAGAACCTGTGGTGATCTTCCTGCCTCAGCCTCCCTGATGGTGGGGTTACAGGTATGTGCTGCCATATTCAGCTTCTATAGAGGAATATATAGATCTGGAACCAGCATGGCTGCCAGTGAGGAAGCCTTTGGAGTGAGTGGTCTGGTGTAGTCAGATTGGATGCCCCTCATACTTCATACAGCGTAGGCAGAGTCAGCTCTTTCCTGCCTTTCTTAGAGGCTCCAGTCAGGCCACCCACCTGCAGCTCCTCTGACGCCAACACAGGGCCTTTCTGGGGCATCAGTGCTCTGGTAATGCCGCACAGGTCCTCACCCCGGACACTTGGAGGCAGGCAGTCACCAAGGGCCCGCTCTTGGGTGGAGCAGCAGCTCTCAGATGCAAAGGTGCAGCATGGGCCAGGCATTCAGTCATTCCCCGGAAGGCGGGCTATGTAGCTCTGCCCTCATGAGTCAGGGCTGCTGGGTTAGGGGAACGGGATTCCTCACCTAACGATACACGGGGTGTTCGCAGGCACAGAGTGAAGCGGCTTCTGCGGACATGGAAGGGGACGAGGATGATGATGATGATGAAGACGAGGATGATGAGGACGAAGAAGAAGAGAACTTGGAGGAGGAGGTGAGGCCCACAGAACCTGGTCACCCAGGAGACGGCTGCCAGCCTTCTCTGGTCAGCACAGGCTGCTGCTCTGGCCAGCCGGGGGTGGGACTTGGGGCCTGACTGGCAGAGGTGACAGTGGCTGCTCTGCTTGCAGACCCCTGGGCTCTCCAGGGAGCGAGGGAGAGCTTCCCTGTCCGACCTGTCCAGCCTGGAGGAGGTGGAGGGCATGAGCGTGCGCCAGCTCAAGGAGGTCCTGGCACGGAACTTCGTCAGCTACTCGGGCTGCTGCGAGAAGTGGGAGCTGGTGGAGAAGGTCAGCCGGCTGTACAAGGAGAACGAGGAGAACCAGAAGTCATGTAGGTGCACCTGCACTGGGGCTTTGCGGCCCCAGTCAGACAGATGGCTTTCTGGGACAACGGCGTAACTTTTCAGTGAGGGTAAATCCTGTTTACAAATTGTGGAACAGGTGTATTCTGCAGCTGCCAGGTGAGCTGGGCAGCCCTCGTCTAGCCTGGTTTTCTTACCATCTCTGACTGCCTTGGGAAGCTGTCAGTGAGAGACTTTGTTTTCTCTCCGCTCTGGGTAGGTTGTCATCTCAGTCACAGCTTACTCTTGTTTTCTTTGGTATTGAGAAGAGAACCAGGACCTTACGCTTGCCAGGTAGACGCCGGTACCAACGAGCTATGTTCCCAGCCCAGTCATAGCTTAAAAGCTGGGCCAGGGATACAGCTCAGTGGCACAAGCGCCTGCCTGGCAAGTACAAGGTCCTGAGTTCAATTCCTGGTACCAGAAAAACCAAAACAGCAACAACAACAACAAAAATAACATAGACGTGATTCTCCACTACAGTGTGGGCCGGGGATGTAGCTCAGTGGCATAAGTACCTGCCTGACAAGCATGAGGGCACGAGTTCAGTTCCCAGTATGGGGGGGCAACTCACTGAAGATGCTCAGCCCATGGCCTTGCATTTGACCAGGTTGCTAAGTAAGCTTTAAAGCTCAGGTTGAAAATCTCTGGACTATTTTAAATGTGGCTTGGAGCCCTCCCTCATCACATGGCCAAGGGACAGTGTCTGTGGACATTCAGTGGTGTTGAGACTGAGAAATGTGATGTTCTTATCTAGATTTAGAGGTCCTCTCAAGATGAGTGTGTGGTACACACCTATAAACCCAGCACTCAGGAGGCTGAGGCAGGAGGACTGGTGTGAGTTCAAGGCCAGCTTGGACCACAGGGCAAGACTCAAAAAAGTAAAACAAAAAAATCATCTCTCATCAACTCTTGAGCTTTTTTCTTTAAAGCCAATTATAACACACTTTTTTGATGAACAAGTGCATGGCTAGCATAGGTGGGAGTGGTTTGGCACACCTGCCTCAGTGAATGCTGCTGTAGCAAGGGTGCAGGAGTGCAGGGGGGAGCCCCCTGGCAGCAAGTGCGCTGTGGTTCGTGTACCATGGGGCCCATCCTCGTGGCTTCTGTGTAGGGGTCATTCACAGGTGGTTTCCTGCGTTGCCTTCACTCTGGCTTTTTTTTTTTTTTTTGTACTGGGAATAGAACTTGGGACCTTGCACTTGCCAGGCAGGCACTTGTACCGCTGCTCTCTCTCAACATGGTCTGTCTCTGGTTTGGAGGAAGGGGCATTGTTCAGAACATGCTGAAATGTCCTGGTGGGCCTGGCCTTGGCTGCTGTTCCAGGAGTTCTCCCTCGGTGCCTGACTCCTCGGGCTGTTTGCTGAGCACCCATCAGACACAGGTGGTGGAGGGGTGTTCCATCAAGGTGCACTTCTTGCTTGTGAGATCTGTCTTCCAGCGCCCGGCCATCCTATGGTAGGCCGGCCGGCCCTTTGGGCTACAGTTCTCATGTGTCCTTTGTGCCCACGGTCAGGGTCCCTGCTGTCCCCTTGGGTGCACACAGGGTCTGCAGCCATACCACCTGAATGCGCCCGACCTTGTCTACATAGACAGGCCTCGGGCCTAGGTCAGGGCCAGATCTTGGCGGAGGTGGCATTTGTACTCACCGCCTTTGCATCCAGAGCACGGCACCCTCAGCACTGATGCCCAGGGTGCCGTGGGGAAGGGGCAAGGCGGTGCGTGCTCCTCGCTCTGTGTACGGTGCTTCGGGACTTGGCGTGGTCATTCCACGCTTGCGCAGTGCAGAAAGCGAAGCACCTCACCAGGAGGCCCAAGCCCAGCCTTGTGTGCTGAAGGCCAGCCTGGGGCTTACGCTTGTTTTAGGTGCCAAAGTAACACAACCTCAGCGCAGACACCAGAGATTGTGACGGTGAGGCGTGTGAAGTGGAAGTAGCTGACACTGCTTGCTTAGGTGCTTCCTAGCTGGCCCTCAGCAAGCGTTTCTCATGAGTCAGGAGTGTGAGGGATGGCGCCTCCACTGGGCGCTTGGTGGGCAGATAGCTGGTTGGCCATGGGCTGGGTGGGCAACCCCGGCTCTCCTTTGCCTTTCAGATGGTGAGCGGCTGCAGCTGCAGGACGAGGAGGACGACAGCCTGTGCCGCATCTGCATGGATGCCGTCATTGACTGCGTCCTGCTGGAGTGTGGACACATGGTCACCTGCACCAAATGTGGCAAGCGCATGAGCGAGTGTCCCATCTGCCGGCAGTACGTGGTGCGGGCTGTGCACGTGTTCAAGTCCTAAGACTGCACTGCCCAGCTGGATCCCAAACATTTCGATGCACAGAGAGACTGGAAACTCACTGTTTAAAGGCAGAAGCTATTTTTAAAAATTATTTTCATTACTAATGGGGATAGGCAGGTTCATCCTAAGTTGAAGACACACTGAGCCCGAATCCCACGGGGCTTACCCCTTGTCCCCAGCAGCACTGACTGCTGAAGTTGGACTGGCGACAGTGTGGGGTGTATTGGCATCTGACCGTTCTCCTGCGTGGGCACTTCCGTTGACAGTGGGGTGAACTCACTGTCATAGCAGCCTCTGGCATTCCTGTGTTAGTTACGTGCGTTTTAAATGCTAACACTTGAATGTAAGTTTCCACATCATTGCTATTTCTGCATTTCAGCCTAATGGGGAACGGATGTTCTGTAGTCACCTGCCAGGGCCTTAGACTAAACATGTCCATTTTTGTTCAGGTTAAGCTTTTTACAGCAAGGGCTGTCTCTAGCTTTTTATGTTACAAGAGTGTGTGCTGTGTTCTTAATGTATGATCAGTTTACACTGTTTTGTAGGGTGAAGGTGTATTTTTTGTGCTACCTGCTAGCTAATTTCAACTTTAGAAATAAAATCGGATGTAAAAAATGCTTTACCTCACATGTATTCCTCAAATCTGTCCTGGCCTGGGGCTTCTTCAGAGATTTCCTTCTCCAACAAGGGTGTGAGGTCAGGTGCTGATACTGTACACTGTGATCTGGGATGTGCAGGGGGGCGGGCAACGCTGAGGATTGAAACCAGGGGTCTTCACACTGAACTATTATAATCCCCCATTTGGTTTTTAAAATTTTGAGACAGGCTGTAAGTACCCCCATTACTCAGGTTGGGCTCAAACTTGAGATCCTCCTGTCTCAGCTGTCCAGAGTGCTCTAGGTTACACCCTGTACCACCAGGCCTGGGTCATCCAGTGTTAGGCTAAGCTCTGAACAGTTTGCTCTGAAGGGCCGTTTGGGGAAGCTAGCCACTGCGAAGTCCCAGGACTTGTCTAAAACCTCACCTTTAAAAAGTGGCTGCACTAGTACTAGGGCAGGTGGTGCAGCAGAGGCACAGCATGCATAAAGCTCTGGGTCCCACCCCCTCCAGATTGACATCACAATCAGACCCATGCTCCAGTGCCAGTTTCTCCAGCCCTTCGAATACACGATGTTACTAGCTCATGCAAAAAGGTCCTGCCATATGTAGGTCCAGCTTGGGTCAGAGTGGCATTTAGTTGAACCCACATGGATTCAGCCTACTGGCAGCGGGCAGATACTTTTAGGAAATGGCTACCTTGTCCTGGGGTTGGGGGGAGGTCACCAGCTGTCTTTTGATTCTGCAGAAACACTTTTATGTACTGTGATCCGGATCCACTAGTCAGTCAATATACCAAAGCAACTGTGCACTCGGAGATGATGGGGCCTACCTTGTGTATGGGGCAGAAAGCCCGGACAATGAGAAAAAACATCTTTCTGCTTCTGCTTAACTTTAGTCAACTTTTGATCAACCATGTAAACCATAGCCACAAGTGTCTGGGTGCCAGCTTGTTGCCCTCGGAGCTGGGGTGTCTGTTGCAGCTAGGGTGCCCAGCCTGAGCAACTTGCTTCTTCCCACAGGAGGCCTCTCTAATTGAAACATCAACACTCCCTAAGTCCTTAACTTTGAGGTAATAAGTCTTTAAATTCAGGCTAGTAGGTGACAAACATTTACATAGAAGTGAGGCTGCAGGTGGTGCTGCTGTTGAAAGTTGTATTTAAAATTTCAGATTTATACAGTGTGGCCTCAGGCAACTTGTTTACTAGTTCCTTTGGGTTTTCACGGTTGGATCTTAGGTCATCCTTTATAGCCAGAGTAAAATCCTGGCTATGTCCATGGGCATAACCTCAGCTTACAACCCATTTTTCTACTGTAAATACGTACTTTAGCGTAATAATAGGTGGCGGTGCATCTCGGTGGCTGTGCCTGGGGGATATAGGAAGCAATCTTCCTGCTTAGCCATTTGATATGAAGAGCAAGATAGATGCAAAAGTGTCAACCTGGGAGTTTTACCCATATAATGCGCCAACAGGTTTATGCATATATGTACTTGAATACACCCACACCACTCTTTCGTTCTAGAAACATGTATTTTACCATAAATGGAAGGTATGACTCAGCAGCTGAGCCTTGGGAAAGCAAAAACCCATCTGCACTCACGCACCTGGCAGACAAACAGCAAGATGTGTCAGGAGATCCAAAGCAGCAGCAGGAGAGTTTTACCCATGAAGTGCACGCTGCTAAATTTCGGTGCATTTATGTTTTGAAAAAATTTTGATTTTTTGGTAGAAGTAGCCCAATTCAGTGCAGTGGTACATAAACCAGATTTGCAAATTTTGGAGGAGGTCAAAAGTGAATCACCAGATGATTCACATGTGAATGATGAAGATGACTGACCAGGTGAGCCACAGTTCCTCTCAGTGAAATAGAGCAAGAACCAACTGATGTAGACACAGGGAATGAAGGTCTCCTTGATTGAGATGACAAAACAGCAACGTGAGTACGTATTTGACCAGAAAAGGTAGAAAGCAGTTATGCAGCCAAATGGAATAATCCAATGTTAGAACTATGTCTGAAAGTATAGTGAGGATCTTGGCAGGGGTGAAACCTATAGGGACTTTGATCCAGCACTGCCATTTGAAACTGTAACATGAAATGCTAGATGTGTGAAATACACAAATGCTAAGATACAAGTAAAACATTCCATATGTACCAGTAACTATCCTAAAAAATATATTTATTATGATACCTCAGTAACTGAACTGAAAGTATTCACAGGTCCACTGTACTTAGCAGGGCTTTCTCGTAGCAATCGCAGGAATGTAAAAAGACGTACAGAAAAGTGATGCATAGGGGTTTGAGGTTTGTAGAATAACCACTGTAGTGGTTGACTAATTGAGTCAACTTGAAGAGTCTAGAAGCTTAACTAAATTGCATCAGCAATTCTACACCCTAGGGTGGCCCATTGCCTGGATGATATATAAAGGAAATGAGGAAGGACGCACAGGTTTCTGTTCTTTGGAGAAGCTCCAGCCTTTGCCTTTGGCTTGGATGTCATGTTTCTAGTGCAGACTCTGGCTTCCACCTTGGATACTTCAGCCTGCTGTCACACACCCGTCATCAGCTTCCTGACACAGACTTGCATGGAGGGAACGCCAGACCTTGGACTGAATCCTTCGGTTTCCAGTGTGCAGACACCCTCTGCATGCTTCCTGATCCAGCTCCATGGCTGACTATTGTAAGCCAATCTTGCAATTTCTTATACATTTGTATGTCTTGTGTTATGTGTTTCTCTAGTAAAACCCTGAGTGATACAACCACTTTGAGATTGTTTCCTTCAAAATTGACTGAGGTAGCCAGGCGTAGTGGTACATGCCTGTAATCCCTGCACTGAGGAGATCAAGACAGGAAGATCGCTCCGAGACCACCCCAAACTGCACAGCAAGTTACTGTCTCAAAAGAAAAAAAAAGCTGAGGTTTGATGACAAACAAAAACACCTGCCCAGAAGGAAAAAGCTGATAATCTAGCTGCTATTTGCTTATGATTTGAGAGATCTGCAGGTAATTATGAAGCAATTTACATACACTACATCTGTGTATATGACTACTGAACATATTGCACCATTTCATGGCTGCTGTAGCTTCAGGCAGTATATTCCCCCCAAACTTCCAAAACATAGCATAAAAATGTATGCCCTTGTAGATGAGACTTTTTTTTTACCATTTTGAGATAGGGTCACAGTAGGGTCACATTATGCAGTTCAGGCTGGTCTTGAACTCACTTTGTAGCCCAGGCTGGCCTCAAACTCAATCCTCTTACCTCAGCTTCCTGACTGCTGGGATTACAGGCGTGTGCCACCACACCCAGCTATTCTGTCAGTGTAGACATTTATCCCAGAACCCAGCCATCAGGTCCTATTCATACAGGAATGAACTGAATGATGCTGTGAACAGACTTGCTGCTTCCATCTCCCAAACTAATCAGAAGGTGACGTTCAACAGTTGATTTACCAGTGTCCAACTGAAGTTACATTTGCTAATAGCACAAGATGAGCAGCACAGGAACTGTACACAGAAACAAAGCAGAAATTTCAAATGAAATGCTGCAATTTCAAGACCGAGAATTAAATATAGTACCATCTTTGCATTTCAGAAGGATGTAATGTTGGCTTCATGTAGGGCAAAGAAAAACTGGTACTGCTGATGTCAATACTGCACCATGATAGAAACACTGATAGGGACACCTTCACAGATTGGAAGCCTAGATGGAAACTTTCAACAACAAAACCAAAGGCAGAGTAGATGTTGTTGATGAAATACGCAAGTATGATATCACCTGAAACACAAAGTGTTCACCAGTTGTGTTTTACTTAATTCTAAATGTGAGGTATAGTTTGATAGTTTAACAAAGTAAGTGTTAAGTATCATGGAGATATTTTCTTGGAAGAGTGGAATTAAGCTGGGCGTGGTGGTGCACACCTGTAATCCAAGCACTTGGGAGGCTGAGGCAGGAGGGTGGCTTTGAGACTGATGCCAGCCTGGGCTCCATGAGTGAGTTCAAGGCCGGCCTGCACTACCTACCTAGATGGTTTAAAAAAAAAAAAAAGACTGCAAATATATGTCATAAGAGATATATTTACAGCAGAGGAAAAGCAAAATGTTTCTCCCAGGAAACTACACACAAAAAAATTGTGGAGCACACTAGTGAGCGGACAGGTAAAGAGGCAGACGAGGCATCACAAAGACCTTCTCTGACCAAAAGAAAGCCCAAACGATACCAACCGTACCCTACAGGAAAACAAAACATACATGTGTATCCGTGGTGCCATAGTTGAAGCAAAGGTTATTTCTGTGGTAGATTTTTTTTGTATTTACATTTTAGTTCATATAGGTTTTTATTTTTGATGTTATCTTTTAGGTTTTGTAAGGAAGTACACAGCTGATGGGAAAATGTTTATTCTAAATATGCAGTACATATTAAGAATTTTAATACTTTATTGATGTTTTATATTCCTGTTAGTTATGCCTAAGAATCTCCTGACAAAACAGCAAAACCAGCACAATGTCAAGTATGTCCTACAAAAAGGCCAGGAAAGCAGAACACACGTGCTGTCAGTGTGAGCCTTGTGTGTGTGTGGGACATGCTGTTGTCAGTGTGAAGACTGCCTTATGTGTGATAATATTTTTTGTGTAGTGTGCTATTGGTATTTTTATTGTAGCTCATATAGTTATTTTTTTAGACTTGGTACACCAAGAATTGATGTTGAAAAGTTTGATGTTTTATAAATAAACATTAAAATTTAGTATTTTTTTGTCAAGTACTCATTGTTCAATATAAAACTTATAATTCATCAAATATTTTAAATAAATGTGAGTATTATACAGTCACAATAATGTGCCTGTAGGACAAAATTGGCATTATGCCCAAAGTACCCGATTGAGCGAGCAACCAGCGTGACGAGGAATGGACAGCCCTCAGCATCTGTGGGTCCCTGCAGCTGTGGGTTCCACCACTGAGGACCAAAAGTCATCCAAAAGAGTTGTACTAAACTTGTCTACTTATTTCTCAACATTCCCTGAACAGTACGTGTACCGACTCCTTCCAGGGCACTGACACTGCAGTGGGTGTGGTCATGGAGATGACGTCAGGGCGCCCACAGAAGGGCCCGGTGCAGCTTGGTGGTGAACTTGCCTAGCCCATCTGAGGTCCTGGTTCCCATGCACTGTGCTATGAAAAACACCCCCACATGCCCCAAAGGTGTGCACACATCACGTGCAGACGCAGTAGCATTTCGGAAAGCAAGTCCCTACTTTAAACATCCACAGACTTTGCTGTCTGGGGCAGAGCTGACTTGCTTGACAGAGGGTGAACATCCCCGGTGGAAGCTGCTGTGTTCTCACTGGCAGGCAGTGCCTCTCCTGTGCACTGTGTATGTAGGTGGTGTCCGGGGTGACACCCAGAGGCCCACAGTGGAACACAGCGACAGCACCTTGTCCCAGTCCTCATATGCAAAGACAGTGTCATCTAAGGCAGTAGTGTGTCTTCCTTCGCAGGCTCCAGCTCCCTGGAGATGGGGCGGGGCCTCTCTCCACTTCTCTGGGCTGGGAAGCCTGACTGTATGCAGCTGGCGTGGGCGAGGCTCGGGCTGGTCACACCTGATGCTGGTCGTGTGAAAGGTCTGGACTGAAAGCGTCCTTGCCCTGCTGTGTGACGTGAGGAGGAGCTCACCTCTGCCCTCTACTGCGATGGCTCCTGGAGACAGGCTGTCTCTATACTCCACTGTGTGTCCCTGTGGTGGCCTGGACACCTGGCCTTCGAGCCCTTCCTAGGCTGCCTGTGTGCTTCAGGGCCTCACACAGAGCCAGGGCCTGGCCTGCCTGCACCAGGAAGTCTGTGCAGGCCACTAACAAGTGCCCACAGGCACCATTCATCTGAAAACAACGACCCTTAGGTATTCCCAGGCAAGAGGAAGCACAGAGGCAAGGCCTCTGCACGACGGACGTCAGGCCTGTGAAGCTAAGAGCATTCTTACCAACTACAGGGTTAAGTTTAGGATCCAGAATTAAGTCTGTATTCAAAAGGGTCTATGGATTTGCACTAAGAGGCATGACTTCAGCAGGGATTTGACTTATTTCAGGCTAGCCTTGAACTCACTGTGTATATCCCAGGCTGGCTTCAAACTCAGCAACCCTCCTGCCTCTACCTCCCAAGTGCTAGGATTACTAGCATGTGTCACCATGCCCGGCTGTGCCACTTTAATAAGACCATTTTGCCAGCATAAGAACATAATGAGGGGCAAATACAGAAGCGTTAGTTAGAAGGGGCTTGTTCCTCAGGGCCAAGGTCTTATGCTGCCTTTGATCACAGAAAAAGAAAACTGGTTATCTTCTCCATCTTCAGATTCCCTGGAGCAGTGTTTCTGTACGTGAGTACGTGGTTACAGGGCCCTGGCTAAAACGGTCTGTGATCTGAAATCAGTTGTCACTACTTTCTGTGTCTGCCACCTAGGGGAGCCACCACATAGCCAAGAGCCTTCTCGCCCACCACAACCCTGCACCTGGGGAACTTCAGGGAAGGGTGATGCCAGGCAGTCATCTCTCCATGTGGCCGTCAGAGTGGTGCCCAGGCACAGACCTCTGCTGAGGAAGACAGACCATGTCCCTCTGGTGGTGCGTTTCTCAGGGGAAGAACGGTCCTGTGTTGTTTCCATATGCTCAGGCATGCGGAGCCTCCATTAAGCCCCTAGTCGTCTCCTACAACAAAAACCCCGGAAGACCATGACAGCTTTTTGTACAATTGTTTATACAAATTTAACAAAGGTAAAACCGCCGTGGGGGAAGGTCTAGGAAACACCACCAGAGACAATGGCACCTAAGAATGCAGAACTTCACAACTAGCGAACAGCCAGCCAGTTCACAAACCTAAATGAGAACTCACGCACTTCAAAGCAGAGACCAAAGGAAAAGAGCCACCCTGTGGGCGCATTTATTCTACTCCTTGACTCCTGGGATGAATTAGGTCGACATGAAGTACAAGAGCTCATGCTGGAGCAGTCCCCTCCTGAGTGCAAGGCTGGAGTTTCACTTGTCAAATCTTAAGAAAAAGGTGAATTCTCTATGGAAGAAACTTGGCAACGTGTGTTACTTTGACTAGGACTTAGACCTATCCACAACATGCTTGTGTGCCTTCCTGGTGGCGCAGCGGGCTCTGGCCTCTGGCTAAACATGCTTTCACGCGGAAGGCCTCACTGCCAGCTCGGGTCTGGGCACATCTGTGTTGGTGAAGCACAGGTTAAGCTCTCTCCTACCTGAAGGAAACCAGGAAGGCTGGCAATCTCAAAACAATAAAAACACTGGTATGCATTCAAACCTTACATAAATAACTTTTAAACAATTTGTACAAAAATAGTTCTGCATAATGTAAGATGTAACAAAACCAAAGTATGTGGTCAGGATGGCAGCAGATGTGGTGTGTGGTCCACGTTATGTTGACACCAAAACCCTTGACCTTGCAAGGAACTGGGTGTCCAAAGAAAACCACCACCAAGGACACCTCCAACCCGAGCCCACGCACCAGTTCCCCCGTGTGTCCTCTCCCGACCGGAGCATTTCCTCCCGAGGCTGCCTGCAGTGGGCCCAGGAGCAGTGCGGTGGCCACACAGAGGCCAAGCAGGTACCCGGCTCGCTCGCTCCATGAGTGGGGAGTGGCCTCTCCCAGGGACACTTGCAAATGGATCGTTCTGTCGTCTGCAGTCTTGAGTTCCAGTGGGAAACAAAAGCCCTTAGTGGCTGTGAAGTCTTTCCCTGCCCACTACCCCCACCCGCCCCATATTTACACACTTGTCCTCAGACTAACTCAGTTTTTGCAGGAGTTTTTCTTCCACTTGCCCGAACTGGACACTCACGGACATCTCGGCGATGAACTGCTCGCAGCCTTCCTTGGTGACCTGCTTGCAGTACCTCAGGTCAATATGACAGATATTCCCACAGCGCTTGAAGAAGGACAGGCACTGATCAGTGACTTTATTGCAGTCTGCAGGGAAGAGGAAATGACATGAGAGAGAAAGGTCGAGGCCACAGGCCCCCGGCCTGGTGCTTGGTGACTGAGCCGGGCCACAGCGCGCTAGGTTTCCCGGCCCCTGTGCCTTAGAGGACGCAGTATTGCTCAAGAGTGCCTGAATGGGGACAGGTTCCAGCCACCCACCGCACAGTTCACTGGGGATTCACCGAGTACTTGGGAGGCTGGGGCCCCCATGAGAACCACATGTGGCGTGAGGCCGCCTCAGCGTACAAGGTCTCTTGTCTGACCCCACAGGTGGCAACCCTGGCAAGCAGCTTGCCTGTCTGCTGCTGCCAAGGGCCACCTGGGTGCCCTCCTAAGCATGCTTCTACAGGGTCAGATGTCTGGCTCAGAGACTGTGGGCAGCAGGTTCAGTTTTTGAACTGCAGCCAGGGAATACTCCTGTTCCTTGTGTGTGTCTGTCCAGGGGCTCCAAGCCAGGAGGTCACCCTCAGAAACCACCACATCTGTCCACCTGTCATCCAGGAAGGGTTCTTGACAAAGATGTGCAACTTGCATCTCAGCGAGGCCCTGGCCCTCACCAGGAGTCCCCAGGAGAAATGGCACAGCAAACAAACCAAATGACACCACAGGGCCGACACACCAACCCTAGAGGCTGACAGTGCAGCACAGAGCCCAGGCTGACAGGTCTGCCTGGGAGTGGTGCTTGCTCGCTGAGACCTTGAGGGCAGGCAGTGGTGGGAATGGACCTGAACCCAGGCTGCTCTTCATCCCCTACCCCTATTCTGAGTACAGCTGATGACAGGGAAAGACCTATTCAATATGTGGCCCGCTGTCACAGAGAACAGTGACAAGTGAAATAAAAATGTAAGGGGATAATTGTTATCTTATCATATTGGCAAAATCCCTATCCTGTTTTCTATTTAAAATGAATCAAGTATAACTGGGCACACTGGCACACACCTGTGATCCTAGCACTCTGGGAGGCTGAGGCAGGAGAATCTCAAGTTTGAGCTCAACCTGGATAACCTACTGAGACCATGTATTAAAATATGTATTAAACAAAGGGCTGAGGAAGTAACTAAGTACAAAAGGCTCTGGGGTCAGTCCCCAGTGCCCCCCCCCCCCATCAAGCACTAAGTTACAGGGCAATGATTTTTCTGAAGAAACTGAATGCTAGCATTACACAACATCCTTCATCATCCGACTTTTATAGGTAAGATTACAGCTTGACTACAACTGAACTTGAAGTGGGCAGAGGGGTACACGCCTGTAACATCAGCGCTTCGGAGCCTCGCGTTTGAGGCCAGCCTTGGCTACACAGTGAGACCCCATCTCAAAACAAAAGACATTATAACAAAAGAGGCTGTTTTTCTTTTTTTTCAGACAGGGTCTTATTACGCAGTTCATGCTGGTCTCAAACTCATTATGTACCCCGGGCTGGCCTCGAATTTATAGCAATCCTCCGGTCTCAGCCTCCCAAGTGCTGGGATTACTGGCGTGTGCCAGCACAGGTAGTCTTTTGAATCATCTCCTGGCGAGTATCCAGGCCTCAGTCTCACTGAGGAGCAGAGGGGACAGTTGCTCATCCCCTCTGTACTGTGCAGCAGACGGCGCTGGGCTACTCTACGGCAAGTGTGGTTATCCCGAGGCAGCTGGGCACGGCAGAGTACGTCCAGGTATACCGGGGTGACGTGGAATTTATAACCTTCAAATCCTTAAACAGAAAAGGCACAGGCAAGACAGGGCAAGGGTACCACACAGCGTTCACAGCCGCTGTGAAAGACATATGTGAGTTCTCTGTGCTGTTTCACAGTTTTTCTGCCTAAAAATGTTCAAAATATAAAATTGGTGGTGTGGAAAATCTTTATGGATAGGACTATGATAAGTTAAAGGTGTTTTTCTCAGCTTTTGTAGTAGTGAAAAACAGATACTCAGCGAAAGGACCAGAATTAGAAATTACAAACTTCAAACAGTAGACTCCACAGTAAAGATGAACTCTTACCTGGTAACAAAATTAAGTTCTAGACGGATCAAAGTATTAAACAGAAAAAGACACGTATGAATGTACGATGAAGAAAAATACATTATTGGTTCGCAGATGGCTGTACTGAGACGCCCAGCCCCTGAGCTACATTGCCAGCACTTTTATTTTGAGATAGGGTCTCACTTATACATTGCCCAGGCTGGCCTGGAACTTCTGATCCTCCTGCTTCAGTCTTCCAAGTACCTGAAATTCCAGGCATGGACCACCATGTCCGGAAGGTGATGCAATCTATACAGAAAACCATAATATCTCACCCTCAGCCAGGTAGTAGTTCGAGGCCAGCCTGGGCTCCATAGCGAGTTCAAGGCCATCCTGAACTACACAGTGAGTCACCTCCTCCAAAATTACCACTCAATGGCATTTACACCAAAGGTGATGGGAAAGTGGATATTCATGTGTTTAAAAAGAGACCCCCTACCATACACCGTGTGGTGTATTAACTCAAGATGATTCAAAAACTTATGAATATAAAACTCAAGGACCAAGGCCAGGTGTGCACGCCTGTAATCCTAGCACTCCAGAGGCTGAGGTAGGAGGATCACTGCAAGTTCAAGACCAGCCTGGGCTACACAGTGAGCTCAAGGCCAGCCTGAACTGCATAGCGAAACCCTGTCTCGAAAAAACAACAAAAAAAACCCCCTCAAGGGCCAGGGATACAGCTGAGTGGCACAGTGTCTGCCTGGCAAGCTTGAAGTCCTGAGTTCAATTCCCTGCACGAAAAAGCAAAACAAGAAAACACAAGAGAAAATCTTTATGACATTACATTTTATGTCAAAAAGGAGAGGAATAAATGGCACAATTTTTTTTGAGGAAGGGTCTCACTCTGTAGTTGAGGTTGGCCTTAAATTCTCAGCAATTCTCCTCCCTCAGCCTCCCAAATGTTGGGATTACAGGCATGCAGCAGCATACCCAGCTCAACAAAATTTATATATGTATGTATGTCTTTTTGAGATAAGGTTTCACTATGCAGTTCAGGTTGGACTCCAACTTCTACTAATCCTCCTGCCTCAGCCTCCCAAGTGTTGGGATTACAGGTGTGCACCGGAAAATATTTAATTTAAAAAAAAAAAGTGTAACTTTTGAGCTGAGCACACTTGTAACCCCAGCCCCCCTGTAGGCTGGGGCAGGATCTTGAGTTGAAGCCTGGCCAATTTAGCACCTTATGTGAGAGACCTTGCAACAAAACAAAAGTGGGGCTGGCATGGCAGTTCCATGCAAAGCTTAACGCCCAGTACTATAAACAACGGTGTTTCCAAAAACAGGTGTTGGCCAGAATATGGAGAAACTGGCACCCTTGTGTACTGCTGGTGGAAACGTAAAATGGTTCAGCTGTCACAGAAAACAGCTTGGTGTTTTCTCCAAAGTTAAACAGAATTACTGTATGATCCAGCAATCTCACTGTACTCAGAAGAATTCAAAGTAGGAACACACAGTAAGTATATCCCTGTTCCTAAGAGCATCATCTGAAACAGCCAAGTATCTGCCGCCAGGTGAACAGGTGAAATGGAATACCATGCAAGACAGTGATATTCAAAAGGAAGGAGATTCTAACTCGCCACGCCACTGCTGACCCCTGAAGAGAATACATCAGTCAGTCCCCAAAGCACAGCACGACTCTACACAAGTATCCGCAAGGTAGCTACAAAAGTCAAAGTCCTAGGGACAGAAAAGTGAAATAACATTGTCAGGTGCAACCAGGGGCAGGGTGGTGGGCAGTTATGATCATGTGGTGTAGAAGCTGCCTCTGTCTGGGGTGAGGAAAACATTCTGAACTGGAAAGTGAGGACAGCTGCAGAACTCTGAATGTTTTGTGTCACTGAATTACATACCCAGAAGTTGTTAAGTTGGTCAATCATATATGTTACACATCTTTGCCACAATAAGAAAATATTTTATTGGTAAAATAAATTACTACTAGAGCTGGGGGTGGTAGCACACACCTGTAATCCCAGGACTTGGGAAGCTGAGGATCACTGCAAGTTTAAAGCCCACCTGGGTTACACAGTGAGTTCAGTTCATGCTAAACTGAACTATATAGTAAGACTCTCAGAACAAACACAGAATTATTGCTAAGAGATAACAATCTAGACTTGAGGAAACTTACCCCTAAAGCGGCTGAGTGGAGAGGAACAGATTTATTCCACAGAGCGCTGCTTTCCTAGCAACAGGTGCGCCAGAAGCAGGGCTGAAGACGGGTCAGAAACAGGACTGGCTAAACCTGCCAGCAGAGCACTGTGATGCCTGGGTCTCCGTGGCAGAAGCCTGGGGTTTGGCTTCTGATAAGGAAAGAGGCTGTCTCTAGACAGGAAGCAGAGAACCCCACACCAACGTGGGGGCTGAGGGGAAACCCTGCCATGTAGTGACACTCCAAGCTTGCTCCTCCTGCCCCAGGACACCAACAGCCCAGCCCACACCTCCGGAGGTCAAGGAGAGATGCAGAGGGCTTCCTGAGCATGAGGCAGCCTACTGCCCAGGACTCCCCACGCAGATCCAAGCACCCACCCAGCTTCCCCTCAGGACAGCCTCGGGTGAAGAACACAGCTTGGGAAATTAAAAACACAAGTTGAACTATCTCATATGAAGTCACCAACACCTGATGCCTGATGGATGCAAACCACCTACCTTCCTTGTGGCTCTGCACAGCGGCACGAACGAAACTCACTGAAGAGCTGCACAACAGAGCGGAAGAAACCTGCTAGAAAATGGCGCACACAGGCAGCAAACAGGAGGAAAAAGAGGAGGTATCCGAAGACTAGTCCAAACAGAAACCGAGAAAAGAATGATGGAACTGCCCACGTTTCCAGATTAGAGAGCCCATGAGAATTTAGCATGGTAGATGAAAACAGGCTCAAACTATAGCTGTAATCCCAGCAATTGGGAGGCTGAGGCAGGAGAATCACTGCGAGTGCAAGACCAGCCTGGACTATAGGTATGACCTTGCCTCAAAAAAAAAAAAAAGTAAATAAAAATTAAAAAAGGAAGAAATTAGGCGCAAACCAAGGTTCACCATCAAAAGTAGAGGCAAAGTTTATAGCTAGAAACTCTCAGTGAGCGAAAACGCAGCGGTATCGAGACAAAGGACCAGACATCTCCAGATGCGGAAGGCAGCAGAGCAGCCTCTCACCCTGAGACCGCATGGCGCCCAGCCAGGGCTCCACACCGTGCTGAAGGTGAGGGTGTCATGAAAATGTTTCATGTCCTCCCACCAACGAGCACCACAAGACACCAGGGGACTAGGGGCGTGTGGTGCTGCGATGGTGGCAGTGGCGGCCAGGAGCAGCAGCTGCAGGGGTGAAGGGGTGGCGAGTCCTCCTCCAAAAGCCGGTTGTGCGGCCAGTGAGCTCGCGCAGGGGAAGGCAAGTCCAATTCTCTTGTGCAGTTTGCTAAGCAGACAGGAATGAGGCAATCACCAACTCTAGCAAAACCCGACCCACACACGAGCAGAAGCGTGCCGTGACGCGCTATGTGGCTCAGCAGCGCCTCATCATAGGTGGCCATAGCCAGCACCAGCAACTTAACCCGAAACGCACAGACGGAGGGAGAGGCAGGCACAAGAGGACACAGCAGCAGTGACCCCGAGTTCTGTGACGGCAACTTCATGAAGACGGGTCTGAGTGGACATGGCAGCACCCCAATAAATATTTTAGGGGGAAATTCAGCCTGAACAGCAGCAGCTAGAACTGCATCTTCGTTTATCCTGAGACTGGATCCCCCACCCACATTTGCGATCCCTGGAACAGGTCGAGTGCCCGCTAGGCAGACCGCATCGCTGACCCCACCACTTACACTGGGGGGGGGCGGAACCAGAGGTGAGCAAGTAGGTGGGTGGATACTGTATGTCCCACGCCTCCAGCTCTCTAGCGGAACTTCTCAGTGTGTACGCGGCGAACAGAGGACCCCCGCGCTATGGTGGGAAATAGCACACAAGCACCCAAGTCCCCGTGTGCGCTTCCCAGGGACGCTGCAGGAAAGGCCATGGCGGAACTGGGACTCTGGGGCTCCAGGACCAGAGCGCCCCCCAGGCCTCCTCGCCCTTCCCCAGAGGGCAGCTCTGTCGCTAGTGCCAGCCCACGCCCTGAGCCTCGGCTGGTGACACTAGAGAACCCCCCCACACACAGCTCTTTCCTTCGCCCCCTGTGGGTCAGCCCCTGCCACCAAAAGGTTTGTCAAGCACAACTGTGGGCTGTAACAACAGCAAACAATTCAAGCACACAGGAGTGTGAAGAGGTAAAGAGTACAGGGAATGTCCCACTAAGTCTGTGAGACCAGGGTGCCCTTTAATGTTCAGCCGTTTTTCTAAAGGGAAAAAGAGGCTCTTATGAAAGGAAGAATGCTAAGTGTCTTCTCTCTCCCTTTCACCTCGTCCAAACCTGGCAGCCCGGCTGGGGATGCAGTTCAGTGGCATGGTGCCTATGGGCACACACAAGCTCCTGAGTTCAATTCCCAGCACCAAACCTAGCAGCCTGATGCTGACCACCGGAATATCCCACACCCCGGCTTGGCTAAGGACAGATGGCACCACCTCTGTCCACATCCTTCACGCCAACCCCTGCCTACCAGAGAGCAAGAGGTGAGGGTCCTGTGGCATCAGTGCGGGGCTTCTTCTCTCCAACGGGCCTGACAGCAGGGCCGGGGTGGGGATGGGGGTGGGGGGCGGGGTGTACAGGCAACACCCACACAGGTAGAGCTTGCCTTCCCACCAGACTGCTGGCCACGCCGGGAACCCTGCCCACAGCCCGGGGTTAAAGTGCGTTATTCTCACAGCCCCAGCCGCCAGGCGTCCTTATACTCCGCCCACACCCCTGCCCCCAGCAGCTGCTCCCTGGACCCCAGCATGTGCTCGCCACTATCAATTCTGCTTTTGGTAGCAATTACTGCAATCAGAATAGAGACACTTGCCACACACACCTCACCTCTGGACCAGGCCATCCTATTCCCTGGCCCATCCCAGCGCTCAGCACGGTGACCACAGAAACACAGAGAGGGGTCCCGCGCACCTGACAGGTTGATCTCAGTCAGGGAGTCCCGGGTGGTGGTGCCGACTGCAGTGAGCAGGTTGATGGACTGGTCGGTGACATGGTTACAGTAACTGAGGTGCAGCCTGGAGAGCAGGGGCATGTGGCGGATGATGAGCCGCAGGGAGGCGTCCGTGATGTCCAGGCCCGCCAGGCGCAGCTCCACAATGTTCCGGAGCTTACTCCGATTGTCCATCTGGCCTGGGGGGCAGCAGGACAGGGGCGACCATCAGACTGACAGGACTCCCTAAGCACCCCACAGACTGAAGGCCTAGGGCCACGGGTTTTATCTAGCCACAAAATGCTGCCCCCAAGTCAGAATTCTAATATGTAAAAACCACAAGGTTCTAATCCAAAGTTAGATGTCCAGATTCTCCAGAAAAATCAGAGACCCTACAAACCCTGACACACATTCCACTCAGCAGCCATCAGCCACACCCCCACCTCCACTCACCGCTTCAGCTGTGGGCAGGGCTGGGCGCAGGCAGCTGAACCAGGACCACACCACGCCCCAAGCCTCCTCCAGCCACTCTGCCCCCCTGTGTTCAAGGAACCCCAAAGCCAGCAAGAACAGGGGAACACAGTTGCGTCGCAGGCAGAGCCCCAGCTCAGAGAAGCAGGGATGGGGAGGACTCTGCGCTGCACCCTTCAGAGAAGGGCTGAGGCTAGGCAAGACGCGAGGGTGCCGACAGGGTCTACAGCCAGATCCAGCGTGCAGCGCAGGCCCCCAGTGCAGCCCAAGCCTGTCGACTTACCTGGCCTGTTATCTGTAGGTGGTGACAAGAGATCCCTCATCTGGGCATCCTTGAGCCCTTCTACCCACTGGACATCCAGGGTCCGGAGCAGCGGACAGCTGGAGCTGCAGAGCGCCGAGACCGCAATCCATGAGCAGCCCGCCAGCACCAAGTCTCGGAGCCCTGGGGAGACAGGTGCGGTGGGGGTCAACGGGGGCTCAGCCCTGCTATTCCACACTCTCAGCCAGGGGCCAGCACTCACCAGGCAGCCGGTTGATGAGCCAGCTCAGCTGCTTCTTGGAGATGTTGGTCCAGCTGAGGTCGAGGGAGACTGGCTGGCGCCGGATGATGCCGCTCAGCATCAGGGGCGTGATGGACTTGCAGTGGTTCAGGTCGATGCAGGTCCACAACCGCTTATCACAGCACCTGGGGGTGGGAGGGACGGCGTCGGAGGTGGGGCTCACTGGGGAGCCCCGCTCGGCTGTGCCGGCCTCCCTCACCTTCCACCCTCAGAGGCCACTCATGGGCACCTCCGCTCTGACGGCTGTGGCCCCCAGCAGCAGGGACAGCAGCACCCGCTCCCATAGCTCGGCCGGGGGCTGGGGAGATGTGAAGCCAGACCTGAAGCCCGGCAGCAGCCTGTGCCTGGCGCAGGCCCGTTATAGACAAGGCCCCCACTCGCTGCTCCTCTGCTCAAAGGGAGCCACAGCAGGAAGGCACACAGGCACCGCCCCGGACCACAGCGGGCGGGGGGCAGTCTCCCCAGACACTGGTGGACACCTAAGCTCTACCAGGCTGCACTGCCAAGTGCTGTGACTCAAGTGGGGACACATGCCGCGCATGGGCCATCCTGAGCCATGACCCAGTGCTCTGAGCCAGGACAGGCCCTCACCAGCGGTTCCAGGTCCTGCAGACCCGCATGCAGACACACAGGTCTTGGTGGCTGAGGTAGCTGAAGACGGCCATCCACACTTCCCTGTGCATGACATGGGCTGCCCCATCGTCCAGGGGCAGCGAGTCAGGGGGAGGGCTGATGGGGGGCGGCCGGATCACGTGGCGCTCCATCTGGATGCACTTGGGCGGGGACACAGAGGGCGGGGGTCGGGAGGTGACGCGGGGCGGGCTGCGCAGGCCGGGGCCCAGCGGGTGCCGCAGCTCCCGAGGCGTGCCGTTGAGCCCCTTGCTGAAGCGGTGGGGGCGCTCACAGAGGCCCAGTGGCCGCTTGGGCTCCTCGTTCTCGCTCTCGGGCTCCGACTTGATGGGCTGGTGGTTCTCCTGGGCCAGGCTGCTCTCTGTTTTCTGGATCTCGTGGTTGAGCTCCTTGCTCAGCTCCTTGCTCAGCTCCTTGTTGGGAAGCCGCCGTTTCCGGCGCATCTTCACTTTCTTCTTCTCCTCTGAGCCCTCGGCCCCCTCGGTGCTGGGCCCTGCGGTGGGAGAGCTGGAGCGAGAGTGGTCACTGTCCCTGCTTTTGGGGGGTGCCTCAGGCAAGTCATCCTCTGGCTCCTGCTTAAAGCGCCGGAGGGGCTTGGTGGCCAGTGGCATCCGGTCCTCGGCGTTCTTCCAGGACCTTCGCTGCAACAGAGGAACAGGTGGGAAGCCCTCGGTCAGCACACAGGGCCCACCCCGTCGCCACAGGTGAGAACGGCCCAGGGCAGGAGGGGAGGACGGTACCTTTTTCCTGAAAAGCTTATCTTCTTTGCCAGGCTTTAGCTGTTGTGGGAGAGAAGGGTGCAGAGCTTGCTCCCCCGGCTCATGCAGTGTGGGCCCCTCCCCCCCACGAGCCCAGGCTACAGCAGGGATGGAGGGAAACCGCCCCCAAGCGCCATCCCCTTCCCCTCTGCCTGGCAGACAAGGACCTTGCCTGCTTCGAGGAGGTGGCCTGAGGAGGACGTGTGGGTTCCCGCCCGCTGGCTCCCACCCGGCAGACCCACAGCCTGCAAGCGCCATCACCTCAGCCCGGCTCCACCGGCCTGGCCGGGGCTGGAGCGCAGACCTGCGGGCGTCCCGGCCCACCAGAGCCGCTGGAACGCAGCAGTTCCAGGCGCCACCTTGTGGCCGGTGGCGGCAAGGCCAGTGGGCGGGGCCCAGCCGCGGGAGGCCAAGGTTCCTCCCAGCGGCAACTTCAGCCTCCCCTCTGTCTGGGCCGGCCGCCCGCAGCCAGGGCCGGGCACAGGGCTGCACGGGGCTGGGGGGCGCGGTGGGGGCAGCCCGGACTCGAGTCCCCAGGGCTGGGGAGGCGGGTGGGGCGTGGGAGCACCTGCTGCTGGAAGTAAGTGAGACTGGATCTCCACCAGGGGCTGAGGCTGCTGCCTAGAGGGGGCCTCGGCGAGAGGTGAGAGGAACCGGGGGACGTTTGAAGCGTCGAGGCCTAAAGGGGCGGGAAGAGCGGTAACTCGCCGGGCCTCCCTCTGTCCTCTGGGGCCAGGCTCTCAGCACCTGGGGATTTGCTCCGGGCGGCCAGAGGCCGGGACCCCGGGACCCCCGCCCCCGCCCACCGCGGGTCCAGCCAGGCCGCCCCTCCCGCGGCCACCCTGCGTACTCGCTTGCGTGCACTCAGCTCCTGGGGCTTCTCGTACTTCCGCTTCCTCCTCAGGTGCACGTCATCCGACTTTCGACGCAGGATGCTGTCAGCCGGTACCTTCTTCGGGTGCTCGTCTGACCTGCGCCTCGGAGCCTCCTCGCACTCGCTTCTCCGCTTGGCTGGCTCCTGCCCGTCCTTGTTGTCCCGGTTCATCTTCTGCTCCTTGAGCAGGGAGCCGGGCAGGTTGGAGGCATACTTAAAGCCAGGACCACGCTTTTGCTTGTAGGCCAAAAAGGGAGAAGGAACAACCCGACTTATACCTTAGGACGCGCCCGCTGCGCGCCTGCCTGACCCCCACCCCCGCTCCCGCCGGGCCTGCTCTGCCGCCGCCGGACCTGGGCCGCACTCACTTTGCCCGTCTTGCCGGCGTGGTTGCACTTCGGACACTCCCAGCAGTTTGGAAGTTCATCGTTGACCACACCCTCCGACTCCTTAATCTGGAAGGATAGGCCAGACTCAGCAGTGGGGAGGGTGCCAGCCGGGCCTGGGCTTGGAGGGCACAGGGTCCCCAGAGCCGTGTCCATCCCATTTCTGGCCAAAAGCAAACAGCTGCACAGAGCTGTTGAGTGCATAACTTAGGTCCAATGCTGGGCCTCCTGGCTGGGCTATCCCTAAGCACAAGCATGGGCCAGTGCCCTGATCCATGAGACAGAGCTCAACAGGCCACCTCCCCCGGACCTGGGAGAATTCAGCCAGGGACCTAGGAAAGCGGTCAGCTCAGGGCCTGGCACACAGAAAAGACCCAAAACGGTTTACAGCACTTGCACAGTCTGGGCAGCTGCAATGGGAAGGACTAGAACCCAGCAGCTCTTTGGAGGGGCGTGGCTGTCGGCGGGAGGCCAGGATGGGGGAGTGAGGCTCCAACCCACCACAGGGCTGTTGCAGCTGCTGAGCCTGAGTGCCCTCCTGGGCCACCCGCCCCCCACACTCTCTCAAGGTAGGAGATAGGGTGGCCTCTTCCTTTTTAAGGCAGAACCTGCTGTCAACAGCAGGCAGTCACAGAGATCACTACAAGGCAGCCCTGCCCTGAGCACACCAAAGGAACCAGCTCCTGGTGCAGAAGAACAGGAAAGCTGCCGCATCACAGGAAAGCTGCCGCATGTCATTCGGGGCCTGTCCTCCCTGGCCCAGGCCCTCCTCACCCAGAAGCTAGGAGGCCGGACTCCCCCTAAGCAGGCACGCTGGGGCTCTGCCTGCCAGACAGCCTGTGTTCTCCACCTCTGGAGATGCCAGGCTCTGAGGTCCTGGAGAGTGGTGGCATCAAGTTCAGTCTCTCAGGGACACCGTTCCAGACTCCTGACTGGTCTGGGCCCACCATGCAATACAGAAGCCCCAGACTCAGTTCTCCGAGAATCCAGCAAACTGCACTGCCCTGCGCCGCCCCTGCCTCCCCACAGTCTGCAGGGCAAGGACCTAACCCAGGCCAGCACCACCAGAGGCCTGGGCTGAGCAGGGGCAGCAGACCTGCGGCCTAGGGACCGCTCACCTTAAGGCATCCAGGGTGGATGATCTCATTGCAGATGGAGCACTCCATGAGCATGAGGTTGAACTTGCCTTCTTCCTCTTCCACTGTGTCCTCCTTCCCCGCCTCGCCACACACAAGGCACACAGCGGTGTGGGGCAGCACTGGCTGAAGAGCCAGGAGACACAAATCAGACGGGGGCCGGGTACAGGGGACAGGGACGGACAGACACACGCGACACAGACACAGACGAAGGGGTGGGATGACAGATGACACACCCTGGGGGCCAGGTCAGAGACACGAAGCTGTTTTCCTGAGCCTGTTGGGAGACAGCACAACCTGCCCTGGCACATTTCATTCACACACTTACCAGGCTGTGACCTCCATGCGCCAGGTACTCCATGAGAACTGGGAATATGGTTAAAATTCCTACCAGCCTGAGCTTGCCTTTTAGTGGAGAGAGGTAGACAAAGTGACAGAACAGAGAGATGAACAAGGCAGGAGGGGGTCACAGGCCAGGGAGGGCCAGGGCTGGCCATGAGGGGGGTGAAGGGAGCCCGGATTAAATCTGCCACCAGGCAAGATCATCGCTTGGAAAAGACCTGAAGGAGCTGCAGTGGGAGCCTGGCCTGGACCCACAGAGGACTGGGGCTCATCACAGTAGCAGGGATCAGGCCTCCCCAGAAAGGGCTGTCTTCAGAGGAAGAGGAAGCCACAACCTGCCCTCCCCACCGGCTCAAGTTTGCCTTGATGGTGCACAAGCCCTGGGGGCTCAACCCGCTGGCTCCTCCCCACTAGATGACAGCCGGCTGTCCCAGCCACCAGTGGCTGCTCAGGGCCCATGCACACTGCAGAGATCCCCAGTTGGCCTAAAATGTGTCTTGGATTACATTAATTTCAGGAAAGCCCCGACCCTTGAGCATACACCCTTCTGCACAGGACGTATGAGTGCAGCACTTCCGCACACTGCAAGCTCAGCTGACCACGTCCACACAGCCTCATGTTACTTGAGAGAACAACTGAGAAAACCAGTGGGCACTAGCATATTTTTTTGAAGACAAAAGAAGCTGACTTGTCATTTCCAGAAAAAACTGATAGTACTTGGTGGAAATTCAAGTATTTGATGGAAGACAAGAGGTGGGGGAAACTGACAGGAGCCACCATGAACTAGAGGCTTCCCAATGCTTTTCTGACTGGTTGGTGAAAAAAAGATAAGGTTTTATATCTACATGTGTACATACATGTACACAGATCTGTACATACACACACGGCACAATGCACCAATACTAGAAAATCTTCAGTGAACCAATGCCAACATTTTCCAGATGACTGATGGATAGTGTTAAGGACCCCTGAATGACCAGGAGCTAAGACTGAGGCTTCTAATGCAGCAGTATGAGAAGCTCACTGCCGTCTTGGCTCTCACCTTCAACTGGCCTTTGAGAAGCTGCCTGCCACCTGTTGGGGTCCGCGGGCGGCGTATCTACGCACACTTCTCCCACACGCTTCCCTGTCCAATGCGTATCTATGGAGCCTGGGCTCTCCTCTTCCTCCTCCAAAATAACCTAGCACGATGGACTGAACACAGAAGTAGGCAGACATGGAAACCCAGGTCCTTTCTAATGAACTAGAGGCAAGAGATTTACAAAGACTTAAAACTGTCATTATTCCTCTATTTTTGTTTTGGAGCTGGTTCTTATAAAAATGCTTTATCTTAAAAGACATGTAATGGCTAGGCGTGGTGGCACGCTCCTGTAATCCTAGCACTTGGGAGGTTGAGGCAGGAGGATCATTGCAGGTTCAAGACCAGCCTGGGCTACAAAGTGAGCTCAAGGCCAGCCCGAACTGCATAGCGAGACCCTGTCTCAAAATGACAAAAATAAAATAAAATAAAAATAAAATAAATAAATAAAAATAAAACACATGTAATGGATTTCTTCTTCTCAAAATGAATTTAAAATATTTTTAAAATTCAGGGCCACGGCCATAGCTCAGTGATGCAATACCTGCCTGGAAAGTGTAAGGTCCTGAGTTCAATTCCTGGTGCCCCATAATCCAGTAGGTAAGAAGTAAATAGGCTACATAAACAAGGGCACTTTGGAGGCCTCATGATTTTACGCCCAGAAAGAGGCTCCAAGACCAGCTACTCTGACGACAGAGCCCGAGGTCAGGTTTGCGCCTTGCTCACCTGGCCGCCCGCCTAGTCAGTGTAGAACACAGAAGCAGCACAGGTATAGGTCTTACTGAACCACTTCACAGGAGCTTCAAACAAGCTGGGATGTGCTTCGCTGTAAGTGGAAAAGGCTACACAGTGGCACCGACATCTGGATCCACACAGGACACAGAAAGTAAGAGAGCCATCAGTCATTGGACAAACATCTAACAACATCTGCTAATGCCCGTACAAGGTACTGAGAGGGATGTGATGCACGAAGACAGCTGTTCCCGAAGTGTACAGGAAAACAGATATAACTCACTGAGATCCAAGAATGTGAGATGAGAAAGTTTTGTTCACGTGTAATCTGAAGCAGCAAGGCCAATTTCTGAGGGCTCAGAGGACAAGAATGGTGGAAAGAAAAGATCCAGGTAAGCAAGGACCGAGAGGTCTGCTCAGAACAGCTCAGCATGGGTGTGTCGTGTAGTGGTGGCCTGGAGCCAGGGGTGCATTGGGGACAACCCTGGTGGCGAGAGGTCTGGCTGGGCTCAGGACACAGACTCTGAGATGAGCAAGCGGTGGCAGGACAGGGCACCAGGTGCAAAGCTGCTGTGGAGGTGCTGGAGGAGAGGGGGACAAGCCAGTGGAGGAAGCCAGGGGAGACAGAACAAGAGAAGGGAGATGCACACAGCAGGCAGGAAGGCTGGAGAGCAGGCTGGGGCGCGGGACAGATAAAGAAGGCTGCAGAGAGAAGGACCAGCTGGCTGAAGAAGCCCGAGGGATGGGAGTGGGCAGGAGACAGGTTTACTCCTGCCAGCATGGCCCACGGGCCAGGCACCAGAGCTGCAAAGATAAAGTGGCCAATCACAAAGGTTTACTGTAACTGGGCCCTGGGCACCAGGATGAAGACAAAAGATAGCAGTAGGTTTTAGGGGACACCTGCTCAAACCAAGAGTCTCCAGATAAGCTCCTTAAGATTCTGTTCAAATCCAAAGGATCACGCAGACCCTCTTCTCCAGAAAAATGCACACATGCCAGACAATAACCTGTACTGAATATTGGGGGTTAACAACTAGAATATAAGAACTTCTCCAACTTCACAACAAAAAAACACCATAAAAATCCAATTAAGAATGAGCAAAGGAGCTGAAACATTTCTCCAAAGATACACAAATGACCATGTACACGAAAAGGTGCTGTGAAAAATCATTAGAGAAACGCAAATCAAAAGCACAACATGATGACACCTCACAGTACCAGGACAACCACTATTAGAAACAGAGCTGGGTATTGTGGTGCACACCTGTAATACTAGCACCTGGGAAGCCGAGTCAGGAGGATCACTGCAAGTTTCAGGCCAGCCTGGGGTACAGGGGTCAGTTTAAGACCAGCCTGAACTACATAGCTATACCCTGTCTCAATTAATCAAGAAATCAAATCAAATCACATACTGCCTATCATGGTATATGACTGTCGTTCCAGCACTCGGGAGGCTGAAGCAAGAGGATCACCATAAGTGCAAGGCCAGCATGGGCTACACAGTGAGTCCAAGATCAGCCTCAACTACATAGTGAGACCTTAAAAAAAAAAAGTAATAATTTAGCTAGGCATGGTGGCATACAGGGTAATCCTAGCACTTTGGAGGCTAAGGCAGAATGACTGCCTGACTTCAAGGCTAACTTGGGCTACAAAGTGAGTTCAAAGCCAGCGAGAACTACACAGTGAGACCCTATCTCAACAAAACAAAAACAACAAAAAGAAAGAAAAGAAGAAGAGAAGAGAAAAAAGAAAATAAAAGAAAAGGAGAAAAGAAAACAGAATAGAACTGTCACCTGAGCATACTGGCACTTGCCTGTAATCCCAAGCACTGTGGGAGGCTGAGCCAGAAGGATGGAAAATCCAAGCCAAGCCTAGGCTTAGTGAGACCCTGTCTCAAAATGAAAAAAGAGGAGCAGGGAATGTAACAGAGTGCAAAGGCCCTGGGTTCAATCCCCAGTGCCAAGAAAAAAAAAATACCTGTCATGTGCTCCCACACAGATAAAGCTTGCAAACAGGCGTGATTCCATTTACACGAGATGCCAAGTTAGGTCTTGGAAACTGAAAATGGACTGGTTACCAAGGGTTGGACAGAAGGAAATGAGGAGTAGTTGTTCAATGGGTACAGAGTTTTTGTTTGTTTTTGAGACAGGGTTTCACTATATAGTTTAGGCTGGCCCTAAACTCACTGTGTAGCCCAGGCTGGCAGCAATCTTCCTGCCTCAGCCTCCTGAGGGACTGCAGGTGTGCACCACCATACCTGACTAGAGTTTTGGTTTTGCAAGATGAAAGTTCTAGCACCCAGCTGTACAGCCACATGCCTATACAGCTAACACTACTGTACTACAAACCTGAAAATGGTTGACAGTAAGTTTTACAGGACATGTGTTTTTTAAAATCATAGGTCAACAAAAGACATCAGCAGGTGTGTGTGCAGGGAGAAGGGGAAGGTGCCACTGGGCTTGGAGGAGTGTCAGCATCAGCCAGGAGGAAAGGGCTCAGCCTGTGCCAGGTGGGGCCTGCAGGAGCTTGCCAAGGCCCAGGAATCTTGTCCCTCCCGCTGAGCCAGCTTTTCCAGGGGCACTGGGGAATGACCACTCCCACAAGGCTGCCCACTGGGCCCCAGGGACAGCAATGTGTGTGTGGAAGGGGGGCCATGCCAAGGTACCTGATCCAGAGGCAAGGCTGGGGGCCTGCTGAGGTGGAGACACACAGATCCTCGGGCCCACTATCATGCGTCTCTGTCTGGGGCAGCTCCCATGAGGAGGGTCACTGACCTTTCCCCCAGACTTCTGACCTGGAAGAAGGTGGACCACAGGGAAAGGACCCAGAGTCCTCAGGAAATGGACTTTGACAGTTAGCTACGGGGTCAAACATAGGACAGGCTACCCTGACACCTTTAATGAGAGGACTTCAAAGTACTTGGCCATAACAAGGAGGGAGGTGCTAAGAGACCACCAGACTATGACAAGTGGCAGGAAGTCTTAGAAGAGCACCGAACCCCCCACACCCCCAGGAAGCACGGCTGCAGCTGCACAGGCGCACTCACCGCAATGCACTGCCGCATAATGCAGCTCTGCTTCATCCGGCCGGGGCCCCCAAACTTCTTCATGTCCTTGCAGAAGTGGCACTCTCCGCACTCTGTCCGCAGACAGGCCTCGCACTTGCGGCATCGCGTCCGGCGCCGGCGAGCTCCTGCCGTCGTTCGATTGGCAGCCAATTTCACTGCGGAGGCCGGGCCCAGCTTGCCCTTGGGCCGACCCACTGCCCGGTTCTGTGGAGAACAGGACAACGGTGAGAGGGGAGGCTGCAGGGTCCCCGGTCCCCTCCTGACTCAACTGGGACCCCCAGAAAGAGGTGCTGCAGCCCTAAGCCTGGCACCACAGAAATGTGCTGGAGTCAGGCTCTCTAGAGGTTGTTAGCCTGTGGGAGGTTGCTCAGATGGGCCTTAGTTGGCAGACTGGGGTCCTTCTGAATGGGGGCTGTCAGGACACAGGCAGACCTCCAGAAGGACAGCAGTGAACACAGGAATTGCCATGGGGGGCACCCCCATACCAAGAAACCAAGGATCATGGGGATGCCTGAGGAGGAGGCAGGAGAGGTCCTCCATGAGACTGGGGAGCCAGCTTGGTCTGCGACTGCCACCTGACTTCAGAGTTCTACTCTGGGACTAGACAGGAGGACAAAGGCGGTTATCTTAAGCCCCGTTAGACAGGTCCACAGGGTGCACCCTGCCTCTGCCAGCAGCAGGCCCTGGAGGCTAAGCCAGGCGTCCCGCAGGACCAGGTCATATCACCTTCTGGAAGCCCTCCCTGCCCACCGCGACGAGCTCAGGCTCCACTGCAGGTGAGTCTATTGTCTGCCTGCTGCCAGTCCCCTGAGACAGAACGCTGAGGTGGGCCTCACGGAGCTCACACCCCACCGCCTGGCACCCAGGAGCCCTGGGGAGAGCAGGATGCTAAGCAGCAGGACTCCTAGGATGGTAAGCAGCAGGACTCCTAGCCTCCAAACAGGCTCCAAGTGCTGCTCTCCCTGTGCCCTGAAGAAAGCACAGAGAGCAGAGGTCAACACCAAGTGGCTCCAAATATTGACCGTCAAATGAGACGGCCACAGTTCCTCCTGCAGACCTGGGATGCAAGGTGCTGCTGCACCAGCTCCCTCATGCACAGGACACCCACTCTTCTGTTGGCTCTCGTGCCTGCAGAACTGCGCTATGCACCCCACCAGTGAAGAGGGACCTCCTAGGGCCCTCTGCGGTGGACCAAAGGCACAGCTCCGACACCCCAGGGGCCTCCTAGAACATCCAACCGTATGTGAAGCAAACCAGCCCAGCTCTCTCCAGGACACAGCCTTATGGCCACCAATTTCCTTCCACAGTGAGTGGTCCCTGCAGGGAACTGCCTGTCACACACAGCCTGTCCCCTCTGCTACTGACACTGCGGCAGGTCCTTCAGCCTCACTCCTCAGCAGCCCAAAGTACTCCCAGAAGCTGCCGGCCTCCACGGGCCCAAGCGCTCACCTGTGGAAGCACAGCTGCTCGCTCTTCCACCCCCCTCAACTTGCTCCGAACCACTCTTGCCATTGGGCTCTCCTGGCCCATGTACCCCAACCCTGCCCTGCCGCCCTGCCCGGGACTCTGTCTACCACGCCTTCCTTCACTTCTGCAGCCAGTGGTCTGTCATGAGGAAGGACAAAGGGGGGCAGGGTACCCACAGGCAACCCAGGCACCACCCAGCAGCTGCTTGGGGAAGGCACGCACGCCCACGAAATCCAGTCTTCCTGTACGCAGCACCCCCACCCCCCGCCTCTCCCACTGTCCTTACAGCTGCCCGTCACACACACGAATGGTTCCGCCATGCTCACACTTCCAGCATAACACATCAGCACATGCCTACCTATGTCCCAGCAAGTCAGGTCTGCCACCAAATGAGAAGGGCGACAAAAACTGTCCCCGGAGCTCTCATGGCTAATGCACAAGAACTGGACCTGCAAACTTAACAGCTGCCTAAGGAGCAGCAAAGATGGCAAGCAGCAGCAGCAGCAGCAGCAGCAGCAGCGAGGATGCCGAGGACGGCAGCAGTGAGCAACGGTGCGCATCTCCTGAGAATCCTGTGTGCAGGCCCCGAGGTCACCGTGTTACATGATGTTACCTCACCCCCAGTCATCACCCCACAGGCTGCCTTGTGCCCCCGTTTTTCAGATCAGGAAACCAAAGCTGGAGGTCACCTTTCTCCCTCTTATCAGAGCCAGCAGTGAGCCACGCTCTGGGCTGCGCGTGTGCACACGAAGCGGGGTGCTGACCCCGGAGGGTTCAGGTACAGCTGCGGCCTGCAGTGTGAACGGTGTGATGAGAGGCAACAGAGCACAGCTCCTGCAGAGAAGCAGAATCTGGGACGCTGTTTCCTGCCCTGGCCCACAGCACCTTCTGCTTCTTCCTCCAGTAAGAGTGCGTGTCCATTACCAACTCCCCCAACCCTAGGAGATGGGCAGCGCAGTGGGGCAGCTTCAGAGGGCCTTGCGTCAGTGCTGGGAGGGCAGTATACAGTTCTCTGCAAGGACAGACCCAAAGCCACACCCTAGGAGCCCCACTTCTTGTGTGAAAACCTGAAGGAATCCCGGTAGGCCAAAGGAAGTCAGGTATCGAGGGCCAGCGAGGCCCAAGGCACTCACCTTCCCTCATTTTCCAAAGCACATTCCAAACCAAAAAACAATTCTCACCTGGATCTCAGTGGTCACTGAGACACCCTAGAAAACACCAGAGCAAATGACAGCTGATGCCTAGAATGAAACTGTTTTTCCAAAGACCTCAATTCTTGTCCTCTCTACCTGGAGGACAAATCAAGCTAGAGAAGCTTTTGCTGGGCTTACCAGCAGCTGGCACCTCAGGAAAAATTTAGAACACTAAAAACCAGGCCCTAAAGAACAGCACTGAAGAAAACCAACAGGTGACAGACAGGGGAGGTGCTGCTAAAAAGTCAATCAGGGGCTTCAAGGACCAGCCAGGAAGTCCTGTGATGGCAGACTACAGATGAGGTGACACCAAGGGACAAAGACCATCACCTCACTTGGCCTAATGTCTCTGTGTGCTATGAGTTTCAGATAACAGTTCTGAACTCTCTCTCTCCCTACAAAGACAATGAGGGCATCCACAGACAGCATGCATAAACCCAGGTCCACCTGTTGATCTCAACCCAGAATCCCCATTCTCAGTGCATTATAAAGTTTTTAAAAATTGGACCAGGGACCAGGGATATAGCTCAGTGGCTCAAGCACTTACCCAGCAAGCGCCAGGTCCTGAGTTCCATTCCCGGCACCAAAAAACCCCTGGACCATCTATGCATTCCTTAAGAGCTCCAAACCTTCGTATTCAAACACCTCTTCTCCACAAGCAACTCAAAGCATCTCCCTTACAGGAAAGATTATTCATTCACTCACAGGCTCATTCCGTTAGTATTTACTGAGCCCTCCCCTCCACCCGGTTCTACCTTCCAGAAAAGTCATAGGCAGAACTTCCTCAGTCTCTCATGTCTGAAATACTGCGCTTTAAATTACTGAAGATCAATGAAAGGACACCTTGCATTTGTAGAGTAGAAGACAAAATGACTACACTCCTAAAAGTGATCTATAGAGCCAGATGTGGTGGCGCAGGTCTGTAATCCTAGCACCCAGGAGGCTGAGGCAGGAGGATCATTATGAATTCAAGACTGGCCTGGGCTACAAAGTGAGCTCAAGGCCAGCCTGAATTGCATAGTGAGACCTTGTCTCAAACTCAAACACACACACACACACACACACACACACACACAAAGTCATCTAGAGATATAATATCGTGTCTGTCAAAATCCTGGGATTTTGTAGAAACTGACGCTACTGACCCCAAAGTCATATGAAAATGAAAGGTTCCCTGCTAAAGCTATATTTACTTTTTTTTAAAAAAAAGAACAATAACCATGTTGAAGTGCACTGAAGCTCAGGCTATGCGTGCAGTTACCTTGTACCTGCACTGCCAAAAACTAAAGAACAAAGTGGAAGACTCAAACTTCCTGATTTCAAAACTTACTACAAAGGTAGTCTACACAAGATGTGGTACTGACATAAAAACACACAGATCAATGAGACAGAACTGAAAGCCCAGAAATAAATTCACTTTGACTACCAAAACTTCAGTAAGGGAACCCTGACAGTCCAGTAGGCAAAGGAAAGGTCTTTTCAATATGCCATGTAAGGACAAGTGAATACGCACAGGCAAAAGAATGTAGACCCCTTCTTAACACTATTTAAACAACAAAACTCAAAAACCAATCAAGAAGAAAAAAAAAAAAAAGGATTAAAACACTCAGGAGGCTGAGGCAAGAGGACTGGCATCAGTTCAAGGCCAGCTTGGGTTACACAGTAGGACCCTGTCTCAAAGGAAAACTATGGATTGAAACACAACTAAAATAGTAAGACACAAGAAAACATAGGCTTAAATCTTTATGACTTTGGGTTTGGCAATGACTTCTTGGATATGACACTAAAAGCACAAGTAGCAAAAGAAAAAAGGCAAATTAGACTCCATCAAAATTAAAACTTAAGGGGCTGGGGATATAGCTCAGTGGAATAAGCGCTTGCCTAGCAAGCGCAGGGTCCTGAGTTCGATCCCCAGTACCGCAAAAAAAAAAAAATTAAAACTTAAGAATTTTTTCTGAGACAGGGTCTCCTGTATAGCTCAGGCTGGCCTTGGACTTGTGGTAATACAGTTACCTCAGCCTCCCGAGTCCTAGACTTATGAGTGTGTTACACCAGGCCCAGCAGAAAGAGTCTGGCCAGGGCTGGGGATACAGCTCAGCAACATAGCACCTGCCTGGCAAGCACAAGGTCCTGAGTTCAATTCCTGGTACAAAAACCAAAACAACAAAAAAGAGTTTGGCCAGGATGGTGGCACATGCCTGGTGAGCCCAGCACTTGGGAAGCTGAGGCAGAAGGATCCCTATGAATTTGAGGTCACTCTGGGCTATTCTAGTAAGTTTAAGGCACAACTGAGACTCTTTGGGGAGGGGAGGGGAGAGGAGGGAGAGAGGGAGAGAGAAAGAAAAGAAAAAAGAAAGAGGAGAAGAAAAGAGAAGAGAAGAGAAGAGAAGAGAAGAGAAGAGAAGAGAAGAGAAGAGAAGAAAAGAAAGCTTTTGGACTTCAAGGACACTAGCCGGTTAAAAAAAAAAGGCCCACCGTGGCTGCTCCACTGTGGGCCCCGCTCAGGGCACCTCATGGACTGGACCCGCCCCCACCTATAGCACGAAGACAGGGTGGAGCCGGGCGGTCCGCTGTGAGCACATGTGCTTTCCCACCTCCAACCATGGCAGTTTGTATACACCCCTGTATGTTATAGTATAGTCTGAGGCAGCTATATCTCTTCCCAAGGCGAGAGTCCAAGGATATAGATAAACCCAGGAGTACAGTTATTATCACAGGGAAGATAACTGATTGAGTGGTAGGGCAACGGAGATGAGGGAGGAGAAAAAACGAACTGATC